>JAPPVO010000083.1:0-21528 GCA_030407325.1 Camellia japonica
ATGAAAACACAAAAAATGTGTTTCCATTTTGAGTTTTCAGTTTTTTTTTTTTTTACCACCCAACACTAGCCACCACCCGCCACCATTTTCACCACCACCACCACCCACCACACCACTTACCACCCACCTGCCACCAGCCACCAGCCACCTGCTACCCACTCGCCACCACCAGTCACCAGCCACCTGCCATCCACCCACGACCCGCCACTACCATCCACCGCCCGCCACTACCACCCGCCACCTACTTGCCACCACCACTTACCACCCACCTGCCACCGCCATCCACCACCAGCCACCTGCCATCTACCCGCCACCACCACCTACCACCCACCACCACCACCACACCACCACCAATACCACTACCGCCCACTTGCTACCACTACCACCCGCCACCATCACCCACCCACCCACCCACCACCCGCTGCCACAACCACCACCCACCACCCGCCGCCACCAACCACCACCACCGCCACTCGCTACCACCCGCCCTACCGTCACCATCACCCACCCACCCACCATCACCACCCACCTGCCATCCGCCACGCACCTGCCACCACCATCCGCCACACCACCACTCGCTACCACCCGCCACCGTTACCCACCACCCATCACCACCACCCGCCACCTACCCGCCACCAACACTGCCAACCGCCATCATCCGCCACCTACCTGCCACCACCACCCACCACCTACTACCACCACCACCCGCCACCGTCACCCACCACTCACTCACCCACACCACACCATCACCACCAGCTACCACACACACCCACCGTCACCACTTTCACTACCGTCTTCTGCCGCCACTTGCCACCACTTGCCATTTCTCACTATTTTTTATATTTTTATATTTTTTAAACATTTTGTCAATTATCAAACGCGTTTGTAGTTTATGTTTTTCTAAAAATAAACAAAAAATAAACAAAAACCAGTTTATAAAATTTTTGTAAATATAAACTGAAAACGTAAACGTTACCAAACACACCCTGAGTGTCAATACAGTTGATTTAAGCCTAGCTAGTAGGATACTAAAAAAGAAATGCAAAAACATATGAGCTTTATTATAATTGTTTAAATTCAATTACGGTTGAATTATGATAATAAAAAGTTAAAATTTTCCCAGGTCATTATAAATTTGTAGTTATGTTTCTAAATTATTCAAATCCATATATATTTGTTCATTCTTTCTAAGGACATGTAGAAGAAAATTCTGGTTTTGGGATGTTTTTAAATAAGTAGGCTTAATTGTCAAAGTCTTTAAAAAAAAATTATCAGTGTGTTTGGTTTGAGTTTTCTGAATTAAGTTTTTTGAAAATTGAATTTTTTGGTTTTCGTATTTTTTTTTTGTTTTTAGTGAATATTTTTAAAATTTTAAACATTTTTTTTACTTTTTTAGATGCATCTTACTCAGATGTATCTAAAAAGTAAAAAATTTGTGAAAAAATATTTTAAAAAATTAATAAATACATAAAAATACAAAAAATGTACTAAATTTTTGTATTTTTTTGTATTTTTGGTATTTAGTGAATTTTAAAAGATTTTTTTTACAAATTTTTTTACTTTTTAGGTGTATTTATGTTAAGTGTGTCTAAAAAGTAAAAAAATTGCTTAAAATATTAAAAAAATTTAGTAAACACAAAAAAACACAGAAAATAAGAAAGTAGAATTTTCTGAAAAGTATTTTTTAAAAAATGAAAACAAGCAATGGTGCTTATTATCATTTTCCGTTGGATCAAGTAAAAAAAGCTTACTAAATTGTAATCGATGTCATTTTGTGAGATACTATGGTGTTTTTCAACTCATTTGAAAAAATAAACTATGAAAAAATCTCACATTTCAAAGTACTTCGATTATGCTAGTATTTGATAAAATTGAAATTTAAAAATTAAAAATTAAGTATTGAAAATTTAATGTTAATTTTTTTTTAATTTAAAAAAGAGTAAATTGGTGATAAATTCAAATTAAGAATGATATAAGGCATTAGGTCCAGTTGATATTTTTTTGTTGGTGAGAAGTCTATTTTTGTGAAATAATTTGTTAAGAAGTCATTTTATTTCTTTTGAAGTATATTTTGTTTTCAATTTTATCCCATAATTTATCTATTGACTTTTTTTAAATATGTTAGACTTTTATTATTATTATTATTTGTTCAAATTATTTTTTTTATGTTCAACTTTTTTTTGACTATTGCTTCTAATTTATATATGTCTGTTGAATTTTTTTCCTTATTTGTTTAATTTTTTTCCCTATCTGTTCAAATTCTCTGGGTTTTTCTTTGTTCTTATCTGTTGAAATATGTGTTAATTCTTGTTCTATTTTTTATTCGTACAAATTTATCTGTCCAATTTTTTTATCTATGATCTATTCAAATTCACACAGATCTTATTTGTTTGTTCTATATGTTCATCAACAACAACAATAATCATTAGCAACAGCAAAAAATAAATAAGTAAATAAATAAAAAAAAAAAATAAAAAAACAGAAACTCATATCACACCACATACACACAAAAGAGAATATGAATCTGTTCATCATTAATAGCATCAACTCAACATCAACATCATCATTTGAGATCATCATCATCATCCATAGATCCGGATTTACGGCAGCAGGCGACAAGGAGGATTTTGGAGAAGCGAATCTGTTCATATAATTCACATTAACATGTGTGTGTATATATATATGCATATGTATGTATGTACTGTCGACATCGTAAGGAGGTCTAAAATGGACAGTGGAGTTGGAGTCGCGAAGATGGTGGCGCCAGATCTTCACTAGATCTCTAGGTTCACTCTGAAACCCACTTTACGGTGGCGATCTGATCTGATGTGAGGCAGCGTGGCGGTGAGGTGACGAGGTTACATTCGAGCTGAAGAAGAGAGAGGACCGAGAAGTAAAGAAGGATCGGGAATCGAACGGACGATGAGAATGAACCGAATCTGTGAAGGTTGACTTGTGTGGGGGGATGGATTAGGTGAACAAACCAGCCGGTGGAGAAGAGAAACGAGCCCAGGGCACCGATGACGTGGCAGAGGTAGAGGATTTGCGACTGATATGAGATTTTTAGCCATGGCGACGTCGGAGAGGAGGAATGACGACTGTAAGACCGCTGATAAGAGAGAGAGAGAGAGGTTTGGAAATGAGAATTGAGAGAACTGATAATATATATATATATATATATTACGGGTATTTTGGTTATTTTGCGAGAGTTTGTCCTTATGGACAAAGAAAATCCACGCTTGAACTTTTGAACAAAAGAGAATTCAATTTTGGACGGTTGGCCTGAGCGCCCTTTAAGTTTTTTTTTGTATGTACTGAAATTTAAATACTGATTCAATTAAGATGTTTGATCTATACAAGCTGTTGAAGTCTGAAAATAATTAAAATTTTAACTTTTTATATTGAAATATTTAATTAGATATTTTTATCACACTAATATAATTGGTAAAAAAATATTTTAATCACAATTATAAACATTATATTTCAAAATTTAGTGGTGTTCTAGACTTACCTTTGGATGCCTCAATAGACGAAATTGGATTCCCAATAGATGAAATTGGATTCCGTAAGGTTGTGTTTGGTTCATAAATTTGGGGATAGATTTAGAAAATAAAAGAGAAACAGTGTGTGAAACGTAGGTAAAATGTAATTATATTTAATTCACATTTCATCTACGTTAGCGTTTGGTTTACTTTTCAAAACTTAACTCTTATTTTAAATCATGATTTGAATGAAATATATTAACCAAACATATTTTTAAAATATAATTTAAAATTACTTTCAAAACTCCTCTCTCTCTCTCTCTCTCTCTCTCTCTCTCTCTCTCTCTCTCTCTCTTTTAAAAAAAAATTATTATTAGTCAATCAAAATCACTTTTACTTTCTCATCTCTCCTTCTCCTCTCACATTCTATCAATAAAATAAATAAAAAGTAGAAATCATCTCAAAATTATTTTTAAAACTTATAACCGAATAAATTTTTTCTTTTTAAATCATGATTTAAAAATTTAAAATTTAAAATTCAAAATATAATTCTACACTCATATTATAATTTTAAAATTAAACCAAACAGATTCAAATCTATGAACCAAACAAGAAAAGCCAAGACACGGTGAGATAGTTTTGATGAGAAAAACAAAGGTGGGTAACGATGCTATGAGTTATTTCGGAACGAAATAGGAAGTGAAATAAGTTTTCTAAACCTAAATCAACGAGCGCATTGTGTTAAGTAATAAGTGGATTGTTTTTGACTGAAAATTTTAGGCATTTTTTAAGTGAGACTTCTAAGTGATATAAGGGTGTTTTGGGGAGATATTTAAAAGTTAATTTTTTGACTTTTTTTTTTAAAAAAATATGTAAAAAAATGTGAGAGATAATGTGACCGAAAATGAGTTAAAAGTTAAAAAGTGACTTTTAATTCACTTCCCAAAAGAGGCCATAATATATGTATAATCAAACTAGATAAATTAAGAAATCAGCTGAATTAGATAATGAGACAACCTTATTGGATCAACATTTACTAAAGTTTTATCCCATTTTAAATGGGATAATTTTGTTGTTTTTAAGAGCACGAATTATTCTATGGGATCAAAAGTTTCTTTTTTTCAAAATTATTATGATTGAAAACAAGAATAGTTATCAAAATTTTGTTAAAATGAATTTAATTTTCCAAAATCTATACTAATCACTTTGAATTACAGAACCAACCATTGAAATACAATTACAAAAGAGAATATGATGCTAATACAATATTGCGAACTCAAGTTAATTGTGTCTAACATCTAATTTTTAAAGCAATTTGCAAAAAAAAAAAAAAAAAAAATGATATCTTAAAAGGGTACTGAATATTTTGATGTGTTTACTTAAATTTGTATAGTTACTCATCAAAATTATTATTTTTTTCTTAACTTCTTTCTGAATTAAAAATATATTTTTAAATTAGTTTTACAGGTTTTTATTCTTTTACAATTTTTTTTCCTTCCTATTTTTACTTAAATGTACTTTTATACTTTCACTATATAATTATGCCATTTATATAAAGAAAGTTTCAAATAGCATAGGAAGAAAACTAGTATTATTCGAAATTGGTCCATGATACCAACAATCCGAACACATATTGATTGCAACGGTAATATCATATTATGCAGTGCCATTTGCCAATATAAATTTATACGATCATTGTTTCCCACTAACCTTACCATTTAAAATTTACTACTGTGAGTAGTGATATCACTATTATAAATATTTATTTCAACAATTGAGATTGTATCCAAAAACAAAGGGGGAAGCCTTCTAGCTTAGGAGGTTTGGGGATGTAATTTTGAGTAGGACCACATGGGTCTAGGATCTTGGATATGTGGCATATGACCTCGAGTCAAGGTGCCATGTGGCGTGATAATATTGGCCGAAATTGTGGTATTGGTCAAATCCCAATTAGAGTATGACTCCTAGGTTGTAAAATCTCAATAGGGATGTGACTCCTAAGTTGAGTAAGAATGAGACTTTTGAGAAAATTAAACCCAACCTAATTAGAAAGAGGAGTTCTAGATAAGAAACATTTGCTAAGCAAATGGAGTTCTAGATGAAAAATGAATCCTAAGATTAGGCAGGTCAATCCTATATAAAGAGCACAACCCTATGGCTTGAGATACGTATGTTCTAGTAATTGATTATAATTTTCAATATTTGTACTATTGAGTATTCTCTAGAGAGAGAAAGTCATTGACTTAGTCTCAGGCTGGACGGGACACTGACAATTCTATCTTGCGGATTCTTAGTAGATTCATCTCTCAAATACCAATTACAGCGTTTCCAAATATTCCGGAGGAGGTAATCTTCTCAAATTTGGTTGTGTGGTCAGATTTTAACTCACACAATTTGGATGTATGTGGGAAATGAAGAAAAGATGGATGCCAAAGAGATCAACAAGAACAAGAGAAAAAAGTCAATGATGATGCAAAAAAAACTTCACGTTAGGGAACTAGTCCCCAAGAGATAAGAACAAAAGTAATAATGACGTTGACGTCAAAGAACATGCAAAGAAGGTTGCAGAGAAGAACTCACTTGATAGGTATGCAGATTCAATATAAGAAGAGCTCACCCTAGGTGAGAAGAACTAAGAAGAGAAGCGCTCACCTAAGGTGAGCAGAGCTGAGATGAGTAGAGTCCACCCGAGGTTAGAAGATCTTGATGGCAAGTGATGTTTTTAAGTAAACGGTAAAAGTCAAAACTGAGGTAACGAATACCATGTTTCAGTGCATTTGAAGGAACGTAAGGATGCTCAATATTCGGACAAGCTAAATTGACACAGAATGGAGTTAGGTTCTTGAGTTGAGATAATATACCCTTTGAGTGCATTGACTGGAGTAATGTTCACATTGGAGAGCATGGTATCATGACATGTTCATGTTGAGGGGCATGAGAATTCAAAAGATGAAGGAAAACGACCTCTGTTAGGGGCAAATCATGAAGATAACTGTGTTTTTGAAGTGGTTGAGTTCAGTCAAAATGAAGAATTTGCATTCCTCTAAAGTTCTCAAGTGCTAGGAGAACTCAGGGACAGTTGTAGAGATGTATTTTTTAGTAAGACCATGTGGGTCCAAGATTTTGGGTACGTGGTATGACTTCGGGTCAAGGTGCCATATAGCATGATAATATTGGCTGAGGTTGTGGCATGGGTTAGATTTTAGCACACATAAGAGGCTATTGTTGTAATGTAACAAAATGCTTGTACGAGAATGCTCCAATAACAAACTAAAGCAACCCATCGCCGAACACAACTTAAGACTTGATACATTAGAGACAGTTTAGCAGTAATCACATTCACTAACCACTCAATTGGAGTGTTTACAATTATTACCCACAAGCACACATTTAATATTACAGAGAGAGAAAATGAGGAATGGAGAGTTTTATTCATCTTGCATATTTCGCTATGGCATCGATGAAATGAGCAATGTTGCATTTCAATTTTGATACAACGAACATGTAAGGAAGCTTAAAATCTTATGCCTTTTCGACTATTTCTTCCATCCGAAAGCTTGAACATGCTCTGGCCATATGTGGTTTTCATCATATTTAGGAGGAGGGGAAATTGTAAGAAAGCAAACAGAGTCACTAGTCCAAAGGACATTATGACAATTGGAGGAAGAATCAAAGATTTGTTTTCTTGTTCAAAGATGAGATATAGGGCAAAACTGAAAGCTATAATAGTGGATGTTATAGAGACAAACAGGGAAGTCAGTCCAATTATTAATCTATTAGGCAGGGAATATAGAAAATCAATTGCTGCATAGCGTGTAGTGAAGATGGATAAAAAGATTAAGAATGTGGAGATGGCCGAGTATAGAGCTACTGCATTTGATATGGCAAATATTGTGAAGTCGGTTTTCTCATATAAGATTGTTTGGCCTTTACCATCGAAACCCCCTGGCACTTGAATGGCTGCCGAAAATGCTATTGTGCCAATGATTGTTGTTGACACAGTGCATGCACTTGCCAGGCTGACAATCCATTGCTCTTCAGATTGGATCATACGACGATGGTCCTCATCAAATACCATCATAGGTGTCTTTCCATCATGGTTCATTGTTGTTGTTGCCTGCACCGGCACAAGCTTTCTACTTCCTACGCCATCAAGTTAGTTTGGAATGAGAAAGCAAGTTTATGGTGCATCCCAATAAATAATAATTATGCTTGCACAGAAAAGTATCATTAAAAAGTGCACAAAAAATGTTTAGATTTATTCAGAGCACTTGTATTTATACTTTCCTATGCATGTAACATTATTGGGTACTAAAAGGTAAAATAGTTGACGAAATTCTATAAAAGAAAATGACACATAATAATAAAACAGAATAATCGCATGCTTCTATGATTCATACAAATTTTGTTCCTCATCTTTTATTTTGCTGAAAATCAATAATTTATTATTTGTTATGTCTTGAGCTTCCCTATAGTTTTTTCCCCATTTTGTCATTTTCTTTTGTAAAATAGTAGAGATAAATAACAACTCTTGTTTGTAGGGAATTCAAGAAAAAAAAAAATCAAGATGTAATATAAACTCGAGAACTTTTTGCCTTGATACAAGATGTATTACCTTATACCATTGCAATTCACGCTGTATTTGTAAAACTGCACCAGAAGCAACTTCAAGTTGTGGTTGATATGGCATTCGTCCAACCAAGTGCAAGATATTGTTGCCTCCATTGTCTACTTTCAACAATAACTTTTTACGCACTCCCATTTGTTGAATAATAAAATTGAAAACATGTTCACAACGGTACATAACTGCAAGATGGAGAGCAGAATGCCCCTCTTCGTCTACATAAGAAATTGCATCCGGAAATACCACTAAGATCTCTTCTACTATTTCCTGAATACCATTTTTTGCCCCTAATAGAAAGGCCTTTTTAAGGATTGATGAATGTTCTGGACTACCCTGAAGTCCACAGCAAAACATTCTCACAAACAATTTTGTGCGATCATGCATTGATTTTATCTCTTGAATGTGCTTGACATATGGCACTACAATTAGAATGAAGTCAAGAATGAAGTAAGTTTATAATCAAGTTGTGTGCAGTTAGTTGTAAGTAGCTACTGCAGAATTTCAACTATCTTTTGAACCATTTTTTGAGTATCAGTTGCTTGTAATTTATGTTGAATTGTGAAAGAAAGCAATCCAAACCAGTTAAGAACTAATAATTAACTTTCACTGAGAAAAAAAAAAAAAAAAATTCCAAACCAGTTAAGAATTAGAGGACAGTGCCGAACCTGTTAAGAATTAGAGGATAGTGCCAAGGTGATAGTTGGGGTTCATACTAATTGTACATAATACAACTATCAGCAAGGGTACATGAAAATTCAATTGAATAATGATGGTTTTCCATCTTAAATTGTTATGCTTCCTGTTTTTGTGTTCTTTGTTCTTTGTTTTTGGTTTTGTTATCATTCTTAAAAATATGTGCTTTGTGTCACTTTGGTTCTCTAAGTTATATTTTTTTTGTCAATTGTCTCTAAACTTTCGTATTTGAGTTAAATTGGTCTAATTTCAATTGTGTCATCTAAATTGCATATATAGTTCCCAAAATATCTATTTTGTGTCACTTTAAAATTTTAATTTTATCAATTTCTTCTGATTCCCGTTTTGTGTCATTCAATTTCTTCCCAAAATATCCGTATTTGAGTTAAATTGATCACCAGCTTGTTGGTCACCCATTCCAGTCTGCTTTTTTAAGGGTTTGCGATTGATATATAGGCTCATAAGGCAAGGCTGGATTGACTTTTAGCTTCGTTTATTACATGGGTTGGACTTAGGACTGCTACTAGCATTAATATATATAGGACAGTTTTATAATACATACCCTCTTTTGGAGTGTGTATTATATGTTTCAATTATGATGTTTGTGATATTTGGTTATGACATTGTGGTTTTATTTATAACTTGGTTATGATTCGGTTATGACTCAGTGTGGTGTTAGTTATGATTCATTTTAATATTAGTTATGACATATTATTATTATTTTGGTTATAATCCAAAAGGTCTTTAGCTATACCTTATATTAATATTGTTTTTGGTTACAACTTATTTTATATATATATATTTTATAGTTATGGCTCAAAAGAATTTAGTTATGATATTTGTGATAATTAACACTACAAATGTTCTAACTTATATATGATATACAATCTTTTTGAGGATATGTATTATAATTTCTAGCATGAGCCAGTATATACGTGCATATAATTTACTTAGTTTTTATTTATTTTTATATAGAAAAGATTTACTTAAGATGGAAAACATATCTAACTTAGTCTATAGTTAAAATGTAATGACTAAAAGTTTTTGTGTCAACTCAATTACAAATTATTAATTTTAATTTTATAATATATTTTTTATTTAATAAATGGTTTTCTTGGATGAACTTGGGATTGTAATACCATGTTAGGGACGGGTTTGAGAGAGAGTTTTATGTATAGGGTCGATCTTGGGCAAGAGATATTTTGTATTTCTTAACTTAGGCTCAGCCCTAGCCCGACGCAACTTGATATTTGTCCACACCTACTAAACACTGTAATATGCTTAGTCTTCTTCCGTCATTGTTTAGGAATCAAAGTCACTTAACCCCACTTTATGAATGGTATATTTTATTATCATTTTGTTACAATTTTGACAGTACATTAGAAATTGGATCAATTTGACACATTGAAAAGTGACATAAAATGCATACTTTAGAGATTATGGGGTGTTTTGGGAAGTTAGTAAAAAGTTGCCTTTTGACTTTTTACCACGCTTTTTGACTTTTTTGACAGTGATTTGGGAAGTTGGTAAAAAGTTGGCTTTTTTACTTTTTGATTTAATATTTTTTAAAAGTGTCACATCATTATAAAATCACCAAAATACCCTCAGCCAATTGAAGAAATTTACCTAAGTTGAGGGTAGTTTTGTAATTAACCAACCTGCGTTTTGGGAAGTTGCCAAATGGCATTTTCAGCGTTTGGCACACTTCAGCGTTTTCTTTCCGGAACAAAAAACGCTGCGTTTTGGGATGGTTCCCAAAACAGCACTATAAGTCTTTTTATAGTTGGTTCTGTTTGGTGAAACTTTTTTTAAGTTAAAAGTTGATAATCAGAAAGTAGAATCTAAAAAAATCTCTTTTTAGCTTCTAAATAGTTTTTTTTTTTGTAAAAAAAAAAAAAAAAAAAAAACTTGTTTAAGCTATTTCTACCTAATAAGTTATAAGTAGAAACTATATCAAACAGTCCGACACAAACTTTTAAATTAAAATAAATTATAATCACATCCTAAAAAGTGTAACAAACAGCCCTTTTAAGTCCGCAACGGTCTAATTCTTAGACAATAGTATGGATCAAACCATATTCTCATTAAGTCTTTTCTAATATTTGGATTAGAACTTATTTACCTATAGTCGGCTAACGCCTGATTTAGTGACACCCAGTTGGTTGGGCTTCTTGTGTGCCTGTTATTGTGTGTTGTTGACTTTCTCACATAGTTGACTTTTATTTTAATGTAATTATCTATCTTCTAACAATAATTCCCAAATTATGAGTTTTATTGCATTTTTTTTTTTGTTACAGGAAAATCCTCCCACTCTCCCGCAGGTCCAAGGCAGCGCCCCATGAGGAGATCACCAGGGTGTCCTGTTGTCCGTTCTGAGTAAGAGACTATAACTTGGAAGCTTGTCCTGACCTCCCAAAGCAAACTCCGCTTAAGTCAGGACTCGCACAGCGGGGAAGAATTAAACCCACACCAAGTAGCTGATAAGGCATCATTGAGGTCAACCTCCTAACCAACTGTGCTACGCCCAGGAGATTGGCCCAGAGGAGAGTTGAACCCAGGAGATTGACAAAATTAATTGATTTTGTCAATTTTGATCCCCATTTGTGAGTTAAATAGTCCTTGCCACTCACGCTATCTAAAATAGTTAAATGGGAAGTGAGGTATTATTTAGACTTTATTAAAAAAGGGACAAATTATACTTAGTAATTCTTATATTTTGATTTTTGTATCATTTTGATTCTTATAGTTTCAATTAATTCAACTTTGACTTTGAATTAATAACTTTGTCTTAATTTGAACTAATTGATTACAATTATTAACATTTTTTTTTCTAATGAAAAATCACTCAACAGCGGCATGTGTCAAACTTTTAAACACAAAATTGTAAAGTTGCTTAACTTGATGAGTTAACATGAACTAATTCAATGATTGTTTTATGTCAAAAATTCTAACAATATTATCAATTAGACTAAATTGACACAATTTAAAATTACTAGTCAAAATTAATCAAATTGAAAGTATAAAGAACAAAATGACACATGAGACAAAATATAAGGTGAGAGGGTAATTTGTGTAGCACAAATTGGGCCGAGCTAGGTGGAAGTGGGCTTAAGACTTGGGTCGCATTAGTGAATTGAGCTATGCTTCAGATAGAGCTTGGTTTGGGCCGCACGAAGGTCAAATCGGTCAAAGAAGTTTGACCGGACAGGTAAATGCTAATGTTCTTAGACTGAGCTACTTTCTAATGGCGGTCAAAGGTTTGACTGAGCTATATGGGAAGATGGTCAAATGTAATTGGTAGTAAAGCTTTGACTGGGCTAGGAGAAAGGCCATGCAACGTTAAGCATGGTGGTGCGTTGTGCTAGGTTTGCACAGCGTTGCGTGTTACATGGTTAAATAAGAGGCGGACAGAGCAAGGTAGTTCAGCTGCTCGACTGGAAACTGTGTAAAGAGTTGTGCCATCTCAATTGGCTTGCAGTGAGGAGAGTGTTAAAGGATGAGCATTATCTTTCAAGAATGTGATTCCTGGGAGGACTCTACAAAGGAGAGGTAAAATTCTACTAGAATTGTGCCATACAAAACTTACAAAAGCTCAAACCAAACCCAAATTCCAGGTATTGCAATTATTATTCCCGAATTTACAAAGCTTTTGTCTCATTCTTAGTCTATTTACTGACTTAAGCATTGGAGGGGTTTTTGGTATACACCCGCCGGCTAGTTGACGTTTGTGATTTCAGGTCTTACGACGACATTTGAAGGAACGCAAGTTTGATCAACAGGATTATACAAGCAACAATTATTTCGTGCTCGTACATACGGATTATTGATATAATTTACCTTAAAAAAAATCTAACCAAATTAAAAGGAAAATTATGCAAATAATCCTTGTAGTTTACACGATATGTCAATTTGATCCCTGTAGTTTCAATTTACTCGATTTTGCCCCTTAATTTAACTGATTGTGTCATTTTAGTCCAACAAATAATGGTTGTTAAGTTAATTTAACGGAAAGTCAAACAATGTGTCAATTTGGTCCCTGTATTTTTCACAATGTGTTAATTTAGTCCCTGACAAAATCGAGAAAATTGAAACTATAGGGACCAAATTGACACATTGTGTAAAGTACATGGACCAAATTGACACATTGTTTGACCTTCCGTTAAATTAACTTAACAACCGTTATTTATTGGACTAAAATGACACAATCTGTTAAATTAAGGAGCAAAATCGAGTAAATTGAAACTATAAGGACCAAATTGACATATTGTGTAAACTATAGGGACTATTTACATAATTTACCCCAAATTAAAAGATTGAAAATCAAAAGGGAAAATTTAACAGAGCGCACACTATGCTTGTGTTTATAATCGATTTGGTTAGGGAGCAAAATACAATCAAGTATATATTGAGAATCATGTATGTTTTTAGTCATTTTTAATTTTGTTGAGGTTTTATGCGAAATTTTGAAAATATTCTAGCTCCAGTTAATTAATGTGGACAGTGTAAATTGTGGGGGATCATTTAAAATCACATTTTACACTTTAGGCACCAAATTTGTCAAACCTAAAAGACTAAAGGATAGGAAACAGTTTTAGTTCTTAAAGTATGTGTTGTTTTTTATTTTAGTCTCTTAAGTTTTATTTTATTTTATTTTTAATTTTTGTCCTCGAAATTCTCAATTTAAGTCAGTTTGGTTTTAATTCTAATGTCCGTTTACATTGATAACAAAAACATAGATAAAAGATAATTTTGATCCCTACAAAATGCGTTTCTTATTATTTTAGTCTCTCAAATTTCAAATTTTGTCATTTAGGTCTCAAAGTTATCAATTTGAGTCAATTTGATTCTAACTCAAATTGACAACGTTGAGGATTAAAATGAAAAAATTTAGAACTTCAGAACCTAAATGACAAGAAATTCATATTTTAGGGATCAAAATTATCTTTTATCTAAGGATTACATATTTTTCCCGTTATTAATGTCAATGGACGTTAGAGATATGACTAAAATTGACAATTTTGAGAACTAAAATGATAAAATTCAAACTTAAAAGATTAAAATGATAAAAAAACACATACTTTAAAGAATAAATTTTTATTCAAAATTAAAACTAAAGGTGTTTAGTTTTTATTTTATTTTATTAAACAGTTAAAGGTATGTAGTTTGAGAACCAGGTTGATTAACTATTATATTTCACTGAATCAAGTTAGCGAGTAGAGCTTTATATATACTTGCAAGACTGATGAGTAAAAGCAGAGAAGAAGATAAGCAATTCTGACAAACCAGATAAGTAGTCTTTTCTAAAAAGTCGAATTTGTGAACTTCGAATTGGCTTCTCCGTGTCCTCGCTAGCATTCGGTGAACGTTTGAAGACAAAAGGACCCTTTTGAACCGGAACAACTGAAAAATATATGATTCCACAAGTGAACACCACTTTCCATGTAGAAATTTAGGTAAATTAAACTATTAATCTCTCTAGTTTGAGTAAATTACATTATTAATCTCTCTAGATTGAGTGAAATTTCACTTTATTCATCATAATTTCAATTTGAACCTTATACTTTTAATTTTGTTACAATATAATTCTTCCGTTAGTTACTGTTAGAATTTTGAACGGAAAAAGAGCACATGCAAAATTAAAGAGACCAAACTGAAATTCAAAAAAAATTATAAAGGTCACTGGTGTAATGAATAAATTATGTCAGTGGTTCCTACAGTTTGTTTTGAACTTTACTTTGACCTCTCTAGTTTGACATATAGTCTTATTTATTTATTTATTATTTATGTTTTTTTCCGTTCAAAATATCAACAGCATATGATAGATATATGACATTACAATAAAACTAAAAATATGAGATTCAAATCATAAGGACTAAAACTATAATGACTAAAGTCATACTTCTGTTAGACTACATGAACTAATAATATAATTTATTCTAAGATTTATTTGCTTTATCAAAATAAACAGATATGCCATTTCACTAAATTAAGAGTAATATGATTGTGGGTAATTTAGCATGGGATTATATCACAATCTAGAGGTTATTTTTACCATTTTTTTTCCCCTTTTGATTTTTCCTCTTTTTGTTACCCCCCCCCCCCCCAAAAAAAAAAAAAAAAAAAGAAAAAAAACTATTCAAGGTGGATGGTTTGTTGACATAGCTCTTTGCCTCGAGAAGAACGGACACTTACATGGATTTGAGGCATTTCGTGGTGGACACCCACATTTTGTGGATACTCTTGAAATCGTGCCACACACTTTTTTTAATTAAAATTTTAAATTCATAATATCGGATAATTTTTAACATCTCATGGACATTTTGAAAACATATCTTAAATCTTTTGAACACAATTTATTCGATGATTATCTTCATAATAATAATATTTTATATTCTTTGAAATGTAACTTGTACACTCTAAGGTATGATTTGGGAAGTGGGTTGACTTTTTGACTTTTTTAACTATTTTAGTCTGGGGTTAAAAAGTTTAGTTTGGGAAAGATTTTTGATTTTTTTGACTTTTTTGTGAGAGAAAGAATATAATGATTATGGGTCAGATATGATGTTTTATTTTATTGGACTAAAAAGTCTATTTTGTTTTTTGTGACTATTTTAACAAAAAAAAACCTGACTTTTTTTTTCTCCCAAACCATACCTAAATATATTTTAAAATATTTATGAGATAAACACATTATGTATATTTTAATATTCTATAATTACTTCACATTCTTTAAATCAACTGCAGATGTTATCCATCATGCTGTTGTTAAAATTTGGCATGATAAGTAGAAAATACTCCAGTACTGCTATCAATTGTGCCAAATTTGAAATGATAGAAGTAGTTTGCCAAATTTTATCATGATGAATGACTATTAATTTTATTAAATTGACCATATTGCCCCCAAAAATGCCACGTCATAGAGCCCAAGGGTGTTTTTCCAATGGTAACCAGAGTCCTTCCAATGACATTTGGTGGAGCTTGTAAACCTTCCAAGACAATATCATGTGATCCAACGGTCCAAATATTCACCATGAGTGGCACCGATTGACCACGTGGCAGCCAATACTGCAAAATAGCATCTAGCGACAGGCCCCCACGAGGAGCAAGGATCCCCTCCTTGCCTCATTTCCTATTTGCAGGGCCATTGGGCCTACTTTTTGGCCTAATTTTGATAATTCGAATCGTTTATATTTTAAGATTTGTTCAGTATATCATACTTGTAAAAAATCAAGTTGATCGGATATCAGAAAGTATGTGTTCGAAAAAATCAAACTAAAAACTATTTTTTAAAAAAATTTAATAAACAGTTTTCTGAACACATGCTTTCTGATATCCGATCAACTTGATTTTTTACAGGTATGATATACTGAACAAATCTTAAAATATAACGGTTCGAATTATCAAAATTGGGCCTAAAAATGGGCCAAAGGACCCTGCAAGTAGGAAATGCAAGGAGGGAGTGCAAGGAGGGGATCTTAACTCCCCCACGAGCCTAGCCACATTTTTTTTATACCATATTACATTGGGTAAATTATGTCTTTATATTTTAACTCTTATATCATTTTAGTTCCGGTAATTTAATTAATTTAATTTTAATTTTGAATTTATAATTTTATCTAAATTTGATCCAATTAACAATAACTCTTATAATTTTTTTATTTATTTATAAAAAATACGCATATAAGTGGCACGTGTCATATTTTTAAGAGTAAAATTTTAACTTAACTCAGTGTGTTAATCAATTAAGTGATTATTTTTTGTCAAATACTCTAATGACATTATCAACTGGACCAAATTGACACAAAATCTAACATTAATGATCAAAATTGAGCCAATTGAAAATATAAAGATTAAAATGACACAAGGTATAAAACGTAAGGACCATAGGTATAATTTGCCCTTACATTTATCATCTCTTTTTTTACCAACAGATGAAATAATAAATATAATATGGTATAAAATTTAGTAAGTGGAACATTACTCTTGAACTACACAAGAGTTAAATAGATTTTGTTTTTGTTTTTCTATGTGAAGATAAATAAACTAATAAATGTGTAAAAGACAGCATAAAAATCAGTATTGAGAGAAAGGAAAATAGCCAAGAGACTTACAATGATAGATAAAACGCTTCAAGATGTTTAATTTTGTTCCGCTAGGAAAAACAGATGGCATTTGGGCTAGTATTTCCAAATGAAAGACATCCTGCCACTTGGAGAAAGCTAATCTAGGGTTGCTTGCAAGTAAATACATAGCCAAATCTGAAACATTAATGGCATAAATCAACAAAATGATGATTACATGTAAACACTTAACTTGAAATACCTATTATTAGATTTGGAAGACAATTATTATTTTATCTTTTTGAATAATCGACCATGTAATGAGAACAAACAATTAAACTAGTATATATCTCTATCTCATAAGCAAGCTCACATCACCAATTTATTTTGATAACAATAGTAGTGGTAGTAGTACCAATTAGGCTTAGCCTAATTGGTCACCATGTCTTTCTTAGGGCTTAGTCCTAAGGAGGTCTTTGCCAAGGTGAGGAGATTTTCTCCCATATGTGCTAACAACTAACAGCTAACCGATCACCAAAAAAAAAAAAAGAAAAAAAAAAAGAGTAGTGGTAGTAGTAGAACTTACCGAAGAACCTGGCAGTTATTTCAAGATGCATAAGCATATCCAACTCCGATTCCGATAGCTGTATGTTGTGCACCTCACCTGCTCTCAGAAAATAAAACAGAATCTCCCTCTGACCATAGGCAGCGGCCAAGTGAAGCGGTACATACCCATCCAAATTACGAATGTATAGCAAGCTTCTGTTTCTTCCCACTAGTAACTCAGCAGCCTTTAAATGACCAACAATTGCAGCTTCATGAAGTGCAGTATTCCCCTCTTTGTTCACTCTTCTCAAATCCACCCTTCCAAACTCCACTTGATTCTTTATGAATTCTATTTTCTGCCCCGACATAATCCCTACCATCAGCGCTGTATCGGAGCTTTCTGTGATGCTATTTGTCGCTGCTTCTGGATGTGACCTGTAGAAGCTTTCCGTGCTCTGCCAATCACCTTCCAGTATCGCTCGGTGCAGTGGCCCGTATTGGCTAAAATCGGCTTTTTGATTTTTTCAAGTTAAAACACACGTACACAAAAATGAGATTTAATTAAAAGTGATTAGGAATGAATGGAAAATCAAAACATTGTCAACTTACGATGAGTTCCATACGATGCGGGATTGAAATCACTAGTAAAGAACCTTGTGTAGTTGCCGGAGATTGCATTCATTTTTATTTTTTTTTAAACTCCTCCTATACTCGAAAGTATTATTGCTATTGCTAATGCTACCTCGATTTTATTTATTTGTTTTTAATCTGTTTAGAGATCGCTCACTGTCATCTTATTTATGCTCTTAGTTTCACCTTCTAGTTTGATTATTTTTTAAGCCTTCTATATATATTTTTAATTTGACTTTTTAAATTTTTGATTATTTTAATCTGATTAAATTTTTTTTTTTTGTTTTTGATGAACTTTTGACTTTTTTTAATTTATAATTTTTGTAAGAGAAAAAGTAAAATGATTATGGTTTAAATGTGCCATTTTATTTTAGGAAAATTTACCCATAAGTCTTAGTTTTTGAAACGTTGAACCATTTTTTTTTTTTAGGTAAGTAAGTCATAAATTAAACACAAAAAACTTACACGTTTACAAGGGACATACTCCCAGGTAATACACTGAAAACACAAACCCACGAGAGGGAAAAACTAATAAAAAAATATAAAAAATAACTAATTAAAAAAAACACACCCAAAACAGTCGGGTCACCATAAAAACAATAAAATCAAAAATTGTCCATATATTATTTTTATCGCCAAAATATATGGACAATTATAAAAAAAAAAAACAAAAAAAAAAAAAACAAAAAAAACCAAATTAACCCTAGGCTCATAAATTGGGTCTAATAACATTAGTAACCATGCCCCAAAAAAACCCACAAAATCCGTGGGCACCAATTCACAAAAAACCTGCCCATGTATGACGTCGTGAGGCAAGCAAACTCATGTGCAGCAACACTTCCAAAAATACGGGTCCCACACTCCACCCTTTACAGTAACTTCTTCAACAAAGACAACTTGTGAGTCCCAAAACCAACTTAAACAACATATATTAAAATATGCACCACCCTCAGCCATGTGATCCCACGTTAAGCATTTTAAAAAACATGCATGTTCTCCAACATCAAGCTTTACAGCTGCCCAAGCAATAACCCACAAAACATGGCAAAAAAACCATGTGCTGGTTTTGTTCAAAACCATGGGCCAGATTACCCACGTGTATCTCTACACTATGTACGAAAATCAAAATAGCTCAGCTACCTACCAAAACTCGGCGGGAAACAGAGGCTGAAAATTATCAGACCAACATGACGCGCCTCGCTAGAATACTCGCGTGGATTACACACCATCTTCTCCAGATACCAAAAAACCTGCCTATGTACGTTGAATCATTTAGTCCTAAAAGTTTTTTTATGCTTCATTTAGTCCCATTTTTACATCAGCATGATGTAAATGATCTGATGTTTCATTCTATAATTTCAAAATTTATTGAAATCTGATGAACATTTAGATGTTTTTCATCCTATATTTTCAAACATTATTGAAATTTGATGAACATTAGATGTTTGAAATCTAATGTTTGTAACATGACTCTGATGTTATTAACATTGTATCTGATGTTATTAACATTGTAATGGGACCTTTCAGTGTATAAGAAAATT
Source organism: Camellia japonica (assembly GCA_030407325.1). NCBI lineage: Eukaryota > Viridiplantae > Streptophyta > Magnoliopsida > Ericales > Theaceae > Camellia > Camellia japonica. The sequence continues at coordinate 19,577 of JAPPVO010000083.1, forward strand.
TTTAGGATTAAACAGTGCATAAGTTATTAATTTGAGATTTATTGGTGCATCCCCCTTTATTTTATTGACTTTTTAATCCTATTTAATCTCTTAGTGAACTAAGGAATTATTTGAGATGATTAAAATAAGCAACCGCGATTTGTAGCTCGAATGGAGGCCCCCCCGAATCCCCCGAATCGAAAACGACGTCGTTTGACGTCGTTTGAAATTTTTTTTTTTTTTTTTTGCAGATCAAAGAACGGAGAAGAAGAAGGAGGAGGGAGGAAGAGGAGGGAGGAGGGAGGAGGGGGACTGGAGGGGGCATATCATTGGGGGAGGAGGAGGCGGAGGCGGGCCGGAGGCGGTGGTTGGAGGCTGCGACGCGGGGCTACGACGGGGCTGCGACGATCCGGGGCTGCGACGATCCGGAGCTGCGACGATCCGGGCTGCGGCGGGGCAGATCGGCGGCGCCTCTCCTCTCTCTTTCTCCCTCTCCTCTCTGCTTCCCCTCTCTCCCTCTCTCTCTCTCTCCCTCTCCCCCTCCCTCACCATTTCACAGTTCAGACGCGAGGAAGAAGAAGAAAAAAAAAATAAAAAAAAAAATAAATCCGTGAAACGATGTCGTTTCACGGATTAGGGGGATTCGGGGCCAATATTTTCGAGCTACAAATCTTTTTTGTTAAAATAAATATACTTTTTGACTTTTTATGAAAATATGCGCAAAAAATTTGAAAAGATATATAAAAAAATAGAGGTAATAAGACTTAAATAAGTGCACTTGTTTAATTTATACTAAATAGTAATTAAATTAATTTCAATCATCTTGTCAAATGGGACCTAAGTGAACTTAATGAAAATTAGCCATTTAGCCGCACACCAAAAATGAAATAAAATAAAATTATCCCCTCCAAAACGAAATTCTACACCACACAAATATATTGAAAAATATACAAGACCCGACTCTTCAAGTCCAAGTGCTGCGTTACACGTGGGCGGCCGACGTAAAGCTCTTTTCTTTCTTTAAAACTGGAAATTCTTTCTTTTATAAATTGATATTTAGCGCCATTCGAACGGTCAAATTCAAGGAAGTTCTACACTATATATGAAACAATTATAACACAAACACTAGTTTGAGAGAGAGAGAGATTGAGTGAGCAACAGAATGCTGAAGCTGTATATTGATCTGTTGTATATCTGTTACAATTGAAGTCCCTTTTATAGAGAGGAAGGAGGAGACATGTAACAATTAAATAAGGTAAGCACTATATGCACTACACTATTATATAAGCACTACACTAAGCACTATATGTAATGGAGCCGAAAGCAAAGGCACTACACTAAATAGATATGAATATATTAACAGCCCCCCGCAAACTCAAGGAGGGTAGACATCGACTAAGTTGAGTTTGGAAACAAGATCACGGAAACGGCCAGGAGGATGAGCCTTGGTGAAAATATCAGCAGGTTGATCGCAGAAGCAATAGGGAGAAGATGAACAGTACCACGTGTAACATGCTGTCGAATGAAATGGCAATCAATTTCAATATGCTTTGTGCGATCATGAAACACATCATTGTGAGCAATCTGAATGGCACTCTGATTGTCGCAATAAAGAGAGGTAGCGCCAGAAGAGGAAACACCCATATCAGTGAGGAGCCAACGAAGCCAGAGAAGTTCCTGAGTGGTATCAGCAAGAGCTCGGTATTCAGCTTCGGTGCTAGAACGGGCAGTGAGGGATTGTTTCTTGCTACGCCAAGTAATAAGAGAATCCTCTAAGAAGAAACAAAAACCCGTGGTGGAGCGTCGGTCCGTAGGATCCCCAGCCCAATCAGCATCAGAAAAGGCACGCAGATCAAGAGATGAGGAAGCAGAGTAGTGAAGGCATGGAACATAGTGCCCTTGAGATAGCGAAGGATGTGGAGGAGAGCGGTATAGTGGGGAGTGCGAGGAGCCGACATGTACTGACTAACAAT
>JAPPVO010000084.1:0-46652 GCA_030407325.1 Camellia japonica
CTTCTTGAAATTGCCTTAATTCAAAAATCAAATTTCATAATTTTGGACAGTTCGATTTGATGACATTTCTTGGATACTTCCAAGTTCCATACAACATGGTCCACATGGTAAATCTGTCAATAGTAATAATGTTTTGCATTCTTGGGAATGCTTCTCACACTCCAAATATGTCTTGTCATTTCTAAAAGAATACGTCATATGCATGATTGATATAAAGTAAATTATGTATAGACAACTTCTGATTTAAGAAAAGAATATTTTCTTAAAAAATATAAGTAAATCATGTCCATGATATTTGTGGAGCTCCATGTAATTTTAGATTCTTCTAATTTTATCTGTAGGCTCTTCTTCATTCCTCCCACATGTACCATGAAGCCTTGCACTCATTTGCCAACCACGGTGTGAAGTTTCCTTCTGTTGAGGTTGATCTACCTGCCATGATGGGCCAAAAAGATAAAGCTGTAGCTAATCTGACTCGTGGTATTGAAGGCCTCTTCAAGAAAAACAAAGTAAATTATGTTAAAGGCTACGGCAAATTCATCTCCCCTTCTGAAGTTTCTGTTGATGGCCCGGAAGGTGGGAACACTGTCGTGAAAGGCAAGAATATAATAATTGCCACTGGCTCTGATGTAAAGTCCCTACCTGGGATCACCATTGATGAGAAGAGGATTGTGTCATCAACAGGAGCTTTAGCTTTGACCGAAATCCCAAAGAAACTCGTGGTCATTGGAGCTGGCTACATTGGCCTTGAGATGGGCTCTGTGTGGTGCCGCCTTGGTTCGGAGGTCACTGTTGTTGAATTTGCACCAGAAATTGTTCCAACCATGGATGGTGAAGTTCGGAAGCAATTTCAACGTGCACTTGAGAAGCAAAAGATGAAATTCATGCTGAAAACTAAGGTGGTATCAGTTGATACTTCTGGGGATGTCGTGAAGTTGACCCTCGAACCAGCAGCTGGTGGTGAGCAGAGCACACTTGAAGCTGATGTTGTTCTCGTTTCTGCTGGTAGAATTCCATTTACGGCTGGACTTGGGTTGGACAAGATAGGTGTGGAAACCGACAAGGTTGGTCGAATCACAGTTAACGAACGATTTGCAACAAATGTACCAGGAGTCTTTGCAATTGGAGATGTTATTCCTGGGCCCATGTTAGCCCACAAGGCAGAAGAGGATGGTGTTGCATGTGTGGAGTTCATAGCAGGCAAGGAAGGTCATGTGGACTATGATATGGTCCCCGGAGTTGTTTACACACACCCGGAGGTGGCATCTGTTGGAAAGACTGAGGAGCAAGTGAAGACACTCGGAGTTGATTACCGTGTTGGGAAGTTTCCTTTCATGGCAAACAGCAGGGCCAAGGCAATTGATGATGCTGAAGGAATTGTCAAGATAGTAGCTGAGAAAGAGACTGACAAGATATTGGGTGTCCATATCATGGCACCAAATGCCGGGGAGCTCATTCACGAAGCAGTGCTGGCATTGCAGTATGGAGCGTCGAGCGAGGACATTGCACGCACATGCCATGCACACCCGACTATGAGCGAGGCATTGAAAGAGGCTGCCATGGCCACTTATGACAAGCCCATTCACATTTAGAAGATGGTGGCGGTATATCTTTGTTGTTCTCTCTTGTTCTATTATTTCTTTTGAGAGTTTTGGAATGACTTTGTGCGAAAGCTTTCTGATTTACGCCTGCTACTTATTGAGTAGATTGAACATATATTTGCTTTGATTTTCTTTTCATTTCTCATCTTATCCCTCACTTCAGAATTCATATGCAATAACACAGTACTCCTTTGGATACTAGCCTGTGTTTAATATGCGTAATAACAATTTGAGGGGAACCTTGAGTTTAATGTGCCATTGCAGCTCTCTCTCTCTCTCTCTAGTATTTTGTAATGGTGAAACAGTTCTGGCACTGTGTTTTTTTTTGTAGAATAAAGCTATACACACCAATTAGTATACTAACGACTGATGTGGCATAATTTTAAATTCTTTGAGCCTTTATAATTTGTATAATGGGTGGAGTCTATAATTTTGAATTGGCAGTGACACAACATATGTTACTTGCTCATTTCCTTTACGAGGGGGGAAATATGCTGGACTACTATATATGACATGTTATTACTTCCTTGTGTTAATGAATGATACATGCTTATTCGCAGCCTCAAAGCCTAAATTGCAGATTTACACATCTGTAATACTTCATCTAACATCATTTTGGAGGATAAACTTTTGGCCGTAAAAATTACAATGGTGGAAATTTTTTACTTTTAATAAATTATTGTTGTTTTTAATATGGTAAACAATAAAAATGGACAATAAGTATAATGACCTCATTATCAAAAAAAAATAATAATAATAATAATAAATAAAGTATAATGACCTTAAATATTGGAGGCTTAAGTTTGTTTGAATTGGACAGTAAGCTTTTTAGGAGTTCAAGTGGACTAATAAACAGAACTAAGGTCTTATCATAAGTATGCTTTGTCTCTTTAGACTTGATCAGTATATGGACTTGCATCTTGTTACATAACTTGACTAGTGTTAAACCATCACCAACTCCATTCATCAAATTTAATCGGAGAGCAAAAAAATAAGCTGCAATCATTTCTTTAAACCTCTATCAAATTGATGAACAATTTTTCTTCAAATGAACCAAACCTGCATGCCATCGACATATATTGATAGTAACGCTGAGAATTCATGTATGCAAATATGATCAGCAATAATAATAAAATCTGGTTTGAGCTTCAAGAGTGTGACCCGCGGCGTGCTTTTTCCCTTGTATTGGAATCAATCTCACCACGGCAAATCCTCTTCAGAAAGCAGAAAGGTTTGATACTAAAAGAAAATCTCTTTCACAATTCAAAGTTCTACTTGAAACTATAATTCTTGCAGCATAAAAAAGTTTAATATTGCAACTCAACAGATAATCAATGAAAGTCACATATACCGAGGACTGCAAAGATGGGAAAGAATATGATCCAAAAAGAAACATATCATCATTTTATGTGATGCTAGTTTCTCCTGGTTTTAGGATCTGAAGTCATCACAAAAAATATTTGAATAACAGGCAACTAGTGTACAGTCCAATAATGCATTCATTCTTCTTTGGTCTTCAAGGTGACGACAAACTTCAGAAGAGACTCCAAGATAATTAAGAAGAGCTTCACGGCTGGTGCAACCAACCCAGATATCATTATGAGCATGGTACAGAAGGCACTCACTCTCCTTAAAATACCAACAAACTCCTAATTCCCTTCTCTCAATTCCCATGCACCAAATGATCAAAATATGTGGTCAAAGTACAATCCAAGGGTGTTCCGCAAAGTCAAGCATCCTCTCGCATATCTGTCTTCCTCTTGGACTGCATGGCGAGGCGTGCATCTCTCTCTCGCTCAAATTCCCGATAATCCGTTCGCTGCAAGAAAGACACTTTATCTAAGTACTGATTTGAGCTCTTCTTGTAAGCATCCAACTCATTTTCCAGGCCCTTGTTTTCTTCCTTGTATTCTCCCCAATCCTTTTTTGTTTTGTCAAGCACATTGAGCTTTTGCTTTTTCCTAATTTGTTCAAGAACGGCATCAACAGCAGAAGGGGGTCCTACAGTGGCTTTGGCTTTTTCAGATGCCTCCTTCGAATCGGCATCAACAAACTTCTTTACTTCAATATCTTGACCTGCAAAGTCCCGAACCTCTGTGATCTGTAAGATTAAAAGAATTCACTTTGAATTATTATTATATGGTTCACAAATGCACAGTCGGGTTTACCATTAGGGATGTAAGAAAAACCAAAAAAACCGACTAAACTGATCGAACCGGATCGAACCGGTCATATTTGGTCGGTTTTTAATCTGAATCGGTCTGTTCTGTTTTGGAAATTAATTTTTTTCAATTTTCGGTTCTGTGCCGGTTTTGATATACTATACACCGATTTGCACCGAAACCAACCGAATATATTTACATATAATATATATTAAATATATAATAAATATTTTGACTCTATTTGATAGACTTGTGGTTTAGACTTATGGGATGATTGTTTTAAGTTTTGGTTTTGTTTTGATGTCAAGACTTTGGTTCTGAGATTATATTTTGTTTTTAATTCTAATTCATAAAAGCTTCAAGCCTTAGTATTTAGTAATTTTTTTATTTGTATTTTTGTGAATGGTTAGATTAGATATGGTTAAAATTGTGTACAAATGGCTAATTTAATATTTTTATATAAATTATTTATTATACTACAAATTTAAGAAATGACTTAATTTTGAAAGTACTTAAACCGATTAAACCGCATTGAACCGAACCGTTTGAATCGGTGCGGTTTGGTACGGTTTGATAAAAAATTTGGTTTGTATTGGTTTTCAACATAATAAAACCGACATTATCGGTTCGGTGCAAAATTTCATCCAAATACCGACTGTCCCGAACCGATTACATCTCTATTTACTATGGTTATTACCAGATGAATATCATCAATCTCCCTCCTTCGGTAAATGGATTTATAGGACCTTCAATTGTCTAATATGGACATTAATTAAAGGGTAAATTACACTAACTTCTCAAGGTTTTGCAAAAATACAATCACCATCACAAGTTTGTCATAATTACACTACGCTCCCTTAAGATTGTAATTCATATAACATTGCCCATCAATTATTCGATAGTCATATGAATAGAAAAATGATATATTTTTTTTTTCCTTTCTTTTACACTAAAATATATATTTTACCCTTTGATCATGCTTACTCTACACACTATCTGCATTAGTTCCGATCGTTTTAGTCTTACTAAAAGGGAGGTCAGCGTAATTGTGTTAAATTTATGAAACATATTATATATTTTCTAAACTTCAGGGATGATCGGCGCAATTTACCCTTAATTAAATTGTGATGTTCCTCATACAAGATCAAACTAAATACCAGTATCTACCACTACAAAATGGTCCAATTAGCAGGGCCCTAATAAATCAATGTCAATTTAGGACACATTGTGCACAGGTAACAAGGCCAGTTAACATGAAAGACACCGGTAGCAATAATAGTTACATGTGAAACAATGTGATTACCTCAACTTTCCCCTTGCCTGAAGCAGCAGCCGAAGCAGCAGCATCCTTAACTGCTGACAGGGCTGCAGCAGCAAGCCTCCTGGCCTCATCACTGGTGCCATTCTGTATAGGACTAGGTTGCTTCCCTCGCTTCTCTTGCACAGGGGATGCTGTCTTCTTTGGTGCCAAGCCCAGATATGTCATCCAACTCTGAAATTAAAAAATAGATCAAAATATAAAAAAAAAATCGTTAGAATTAAACCTAGTTGACTATTGAGTGTAAACAGTTTCTTCGAAAAAAGAAGAATCAGGGAATACTCACAGTGGAGCTCTTCCGAGAAGTAATCTTCTGTGTAGTTGTATTTACAGTCGAACTAGGCTTGTTTGATATAGATTTGAGTGTCGTTGTAGATATGCCTTTATTCATTTGCTCCCATACAGCATTAACCCGAGCTTTCCTCTCTGGCATAACAAAACGAACATATTACCACTTCATGTCAATGCTTAAAACCTTTATTTTCAGCATTAAGAAGGGGAAAAAAAAAATCCACTTCAGCAGAAAGGAACAAGCAATCAGGACTGAAGAAATGTGTAACATTCATACCAGTTTCTTCAGGTTGTGCCTGTAAGCTCAAAACAGGAGCACCTTCATCGGCAGGCTCCATTGAGATCCCATCTGTTCTTTCTCCATTACCTAAGAATTACAACCAGTCATCCACGAGAAAAAAGAAATGAACAAACAATGCACAAATTGTAGTTTGTGAAAGAAAGCCATAGCAAAATTATTTAGTTGTCCACAAAATCTTTATTAAATTTTTAAAGAAGTTTGAATATCATACAATTGAAACCAAAAATTGGACCAGAGTTGCAACCCAGTCAAGTGTGGCAGGATCTACTGACATAAAAGGTGGTAAACAGTATAAAAAAAAAAAAAACTATCATTTAATTGATAAATTACTTTAAGTAAGGAGGGAGAGAAGAGGGTGTACAAACTTGCTAAGATAAGAGAGAGGAGAACAAGAGATTTTAATCAGGTTAAGTGCACCAAGAGTGAGGACTCTAAGGTGTTGGTGAAGAATGAAGAGATTAAGGAGAGGTGGAAGAACTACTTTGAAATGTTGTTAAATGAGGAACATGGAGATAGATCAAAAGGGGAGAAGTAGGTAGTAATAAGGAAAATCAGGACTATAAGTTCTATCGCAGGATTAGGAACTTTGAAGTGGAGATTACACTTAAGAAAATGAAATCGAATAAGGCTTTAGGATCCGATGATATCCCTATTGAAACTTGGTAATGTTTGGATAAGAAGGGGGTTGCTTGGTTGACTAGGTTATTTGGTAAGATTTTGTTGACTAGGAAAATGCCAGAGGAGTGAAAGAAGAATACTTTAGTGCCAATCTATAAGAATAAGAGAGATGTCCAAAATTTCAACTATAGAAGAATCAAGTTAATTTGTCATATAATGAAGTGTAGGAGAGAGTGATGGAACGTCGATTGCGAAATATAAAAGAGATTTCAGAGAATCAATTTGGGTTTATGCCTGGTAGGTCAACAATAGAAGCGATCTATCTTTTGAGGAGAGTAATAGAACGATATTGAGAAAAAAGAGAGACATTTATATGATTTTTATCAATCTTGAGAAAGTATATGATAGAATGGCTCGGAATATAATCTAGTGAGTGTTAGAGAAGAAAGAGGTGACAAAAGATTACATTAATGTGATTAGGGATATGTATGAAGGTGAGGTGACCACTATTAGATCGCCTGTTGAAGAGACAAATGAATTTTCAATTACTGTAGAGTTACACCAATGATCAATCTTAAGTCTTTATCTTTTTGCTTTAGTTATGGATGAGTTGACGAGAAACATTTAGGATGATGTGCCATGGTGTATACTTTTTGCAAATGATATCATGTTAGTGGATGAGACTAGAGAAGGAGTTAACAATAAGTTGGAGACTTGGAGAGAAGCACTTGAATTTAAAGGATTTAGGATAAACAGAACTAAGGCAGAGTACATGGAGTGTAATTTTAGTAATAGTAACAATGGAAGCAGAGGAAAAGTGAAAATTGAGTACCAAGTAGGGCTGTGCATAATACCGCCAAACCCGCCAAAACCGCACCGAATCGCTTTGAACCGCACAATTTTTCAACTCTGTTGGGCGGTTTGAGGTCCTAGGAGTGGCAGGTCGGCGCGGGTGGCGGTTGGAAATTTCCAACCCGCAGTATAAACCTAACCGACCCGCCTTCTGTGTCTAAAAAAAAATCCTCTGTTATATACACATAGAACAAGTGAATTCCAACCATGGATTACATCTATCACATATATACTCACACACACAATAATTCCTCAATTAAGATACCCACATTTCATCTCATTCATCATCAATTCCTCGCTGCTAGGGCTGTACACAACATCTCATCTCATTCCTCTTCCTTACCTTGCCGATCTGTGCCGTTAGCCTCTCCTCGCCGCCACCGCTGCTTTCTCCTTCCCTTGCCGATCGGCGTTGCCTCCTCGACATCGTCGGTATGTGCCTTTTTCTCTCTCTTCGTTCTCTCTCTCTCTCTCTTTGCTCTCGCTGCTCTTTTTTCTCTCCCTCTCTTTCGTTACTCTCGGCTCTATATACATATATATATATATATGACATCATTCCTCCTGATTCTTTTTACCCTCTGATTATATATATAACATCATTGATATTTATAGGGAAGCACTCACTGATAATTTTTATTTATATATATTTATCATTGATAATTTTTATTTATGTGTAAAGTCATATTTATAATTTTTATTTATATATATTTATCATCATTGATAATTTTTATTTATGTGTGAAGTCATATTGATAATTTTTATTTATTTACTTATCATCATTGTAAATTTTATATTAGATGAATATTTTAATTTTGACTATTTTAGTTAATTTATAAATTAGATCTTTTAACTCTTTCATTCAAGTTTTGTAATTTGAATTATATTTTTTATAACCGCCAATCCGCCCGAACCGCCAAGGCAAATCCGCTATTATTTGCCAAACGAGCCGCCGGTTTTCGATAAGAAAAATGGCAAATTCTAATGACACTTTTATCAATTCGCCACCCACCGCATGGTTTCTATTTTTCTCCTAAACCGCACCAACCCGCACCGCGCACACCCTTAGTACCAAGAATTACCTAAGAGTGAACATTTTCATTATTTAGGATCGATTATCACAATGGCTAGGGAGATTGGAACGGATGTGATCCATAGAATTAAGGCAGGGTGACTTAAGTGACAGAGTACGTCTAGGGTACTGTGCGATAAACGACTATCCACTAGACTAAAAGGGAAGTTCTATAGAACAGCTATTAGACCAGCGACACTGTATGAGTCAGAATGTTAGGCAATTAAGAAACAACATGTAGATAAGATGAGTGTTACTTAAATGAGGATGGTAAGGTGGATGTGTGGCAAGACTAGAAAAGATAGAATTAGAAATGAGTATATTCGAGAATGGGTAAGAATAGTACCGATAGAAGATAAGTTGAGAGAGAATAGATTGAAATGGTTTGATCATATACAATGGAGACCAACAGAGACAGCAATGAAGAGATGTGATACAGTGACGGTAGATGGAAGTGTTAGGGGAAGGGGTATACCTAGATTGACGTGAACTGATATAGTAAATAGAGATATGAACCTCCTAAATTTGACTGACGAAATGGCCTTAGATAGAGTCGAGTGGAGAAGAAGGATTCATGTAACCGACTCCATTTGATAAGACTTAAGGCTTATTTTGGTTTGAAAAGCGACTCCAATGAGCTAATTGGATGACAGTATTTTCTTTCTAAAAGATCATTTATAAAGAAAAATTATAGTTTGCACAATTTTTAATAATAAATTAAACAATTGGTTAAGGCCCCATTTGATTGTTCGGATTGGATATAAGGGTTTGAGGAGGATATGTAATACTTGAGAATAAAGATGGGCTATAATATATTATAGAATATGAGATGTATTGTATATACTATGAGGTCAATTATATTATGTTTGGTTAAGATAGGATAGGGGTTGTTTGGGATGATCTAAATAAGTGCACTTTTTGACTTTTTATGAAATATGGGTTAGATTTGGGTTGAGTTTGAAGTGATGTGTTAGAGAGATGATGTGACTTAAATAAGATGATGTGACTTAAATAGGATAGTGACTTTTTGACTTTTTTGAAACTTGCCAAACCAGCCCTAATTATTTTTGACCTTTGGATGAAAGATTCCCTATATCCGACGGTGGGAGATATACAATACCATGGGGGGATTGGTAATGCATATCCCCCCTTTTGCATCATACACTATCCGAACTCCTTATATTCGGAGCAACCAAACACGGGATGTAGGGAGACAAGAAAACATGCGGGACTCACCCCATATTATATCCGGTCCAACCCTCATATCCGCCCCTTATATACGATAAACAAACAAGGCCTAAAGTGCTATGCTACAAAAACTAAACACCTGAAGGATGAAAAGAAGAGCCCACGAGTCAACTGCCAATCCAATTTCTCCTTCAAAAATTAAGATTACCTAACTTAAAAGAGCTCAACTCCAAGAATTTTTTAGAGCTTATGGAAATCCTATATTAGTTTCTTGTCCAGTAAAACAAAGGTTCAAGGTATACAAGTTCCTTTGGAAGATAAGTCAAATACCAAAATAAAATCTCGAAAAGTGACCCAAGAACTTGCAGGTAATCGAACTAGGTGAATCGAGTTTTTTGTTGTTGTTGTTTTGTGTGTGTGTGTGTGTGTGTGTGGATAAACCCGAATTTAATGGAAAAGCATCAACAGGATGCCACCCATGTACATAACAATGAATACACAGAAAAACGCTCAAAAAGAACCTATACACTTTTTACACCTCAAAAGATTCAACTAAAACCATAAAATTACAAGTTAGGAATCACTTGTCCTGAAGTCTAACTACACAAAATGGTCAACAAATAAACTCTTCAACCTAAAAAAGGTTGCTCTACGCCATGAAATGCATTCCTATTGCTTTCTCCTCAAATAATCCACATTAAGCATAACAGAATCAAAATCTAAGGCTGTGTTTGGTTGTATTTTCTAAATATATTTCTACCCCCTTATTTGCGTTTGACGTTTGTTTATGGTTTTCAAAAGTTAATTCCACATTCAATTTTGAAAACTCTGTCTAAAGCGGAAAAATTTGGACTAACTGGTCGTCCCACCGGACGTCCCACTGGTCATCCGGCTGGTTGACTAGAACAGTAACTTTATTTATTTATTTATTGCACTTGACACATATTAATTTTTATATATTCAATAAAAAATATTTTTCGAATTTTTAAAAAAATTTATGAGTTTTGAATAGAATTTTGAATTGTATGTTTGGTTATGAGTTGTAAGTTTTTATATCAAATATCATATGTCACATCAAAAATTCCCTACTCAATTCAAAACTCTTTTCAAAACTCATTCACCAAACAAATTTTCCACACTCAAATCATAATTCCAAAACTCACAAACTTAAAATACAACTCCTATTCTCAAATCATATTTAGAAAATTCTACCAAACACTACCTAAGTTTTCCTTCAAAGTTTCCCTAACACTGCCCCAGTATTTTAAACAGCTCTAGGCGCATCGAGGCGCCAAGGTCACCTGGAGTCTAAGCGCCGAGGCACGAGGTGAGGCGCGTAGCGCAAGTTATAGAAGTTAAGCAAAATATTAATATAGCACAATTTTCAACAAAAGCAAATATTTAATATGCATATTATTAATTTTTTTAATAAGAAGAGAAGAGAAGAAGAAAAAAAACAATTAATTTTTTTAATATATATATATTATTTTATTTATTATATTTTTTAAATAATGTGTTTCAATTAATTTTTTATTTTATTTTATATACATGTATATTTTTGTTATTACTATGTATAAGTATATATTATATTTTACATATTATCTATAAGTATATTATATATTATGTAATAGGTATCATATAATATTATATATATATATATATATATGAATCAAGAAGATAAAGAGAGACACAGAAAAGAGAGAGAGAGATCGCGATCGCGATAGAGAAGGCAAGAGAGAGCGATCGTGAGCGAGACAAAAGCGAGAGAGAAGACGACGAAAGAAGAGAAGAGAAGACGAGAAGAGAAGAAGCAGAGAGAGAAAAGAAGAAGAGGTGAAGAGAGCAGAACCTGCGTGGCGTGGCATGGCGTGTACTCGTCGCGTCTTCTTCTTCTTCTCCACTAGGATTTTTTTTTAATGTTTTTGCTCTTTTGACCCACGTTTTTATCATTTTATACTGTAAATGTGATTTCATCCCATGTGGGTATCCACACAAAAAGCCGAGGCGCACAAGGCGCTCGCCTTGCGCTTCGTAATAAGGCGCTCGCCTCATCGCCTAGGCAGCGCTTCCCCTGTGTCGCCTCACCTCACCATGCCTGAGGCGCAAAGCTGTGCCTTGCCTCTGCACTGCCCCCCACTAACAATGCAAGGTAGCTGACACACTTCTAGAGAACATCTAAGACATTACCAAAATCAACTTCGACAACTGCCTCACTACTAACTACTCCACAATGAATCATAAGACTTGGATTCCCCGTCTTGCTTGCATAAGCGACACCAATTGACTATGACATGTCACCACTCAATCAAGTAAGTAATCAATAGTGAGAATCTTCTTGTGTTTCACCTTCAGTGGTGCCCCAATAGCCCAAATCCCTTTTCATGGAAACACAACCCGCTATACCCTCTCAAAGCCCCATAGAAAGATTTCATCTTAAATTAACCTTCATAGACCAAGCCTACTGCAAAGAACTTTTTCCTTCTCCAACGCCTCTCACCACATAAAACATCTGAAGCAGCATCAATAACTAATACATTTCCCCATTTCACACATTCCTCCTAAGAGAAACATCCCAAAAAAAATTTGGCGTCCTACCCTCTTAATGTCATCTGGTACTCAATCACAAGGCTAAAATGAGTAATAATATATACATCAACTAGTATACTAACTAGTGTATCAATTGATAATGTGGCATAATTTAAGATGTTTTTGATATTTGTAATTTGTATAATGAGTGGGGTCAATCATAAGGCCATAACTAGTGTTAGTACACTAGTTAGTATACTAATTGATGCATGTAGTATCACTCGGCTAAAATAGAAGAGAAACACCCCTTTAACAAATTTTGTCTCTACACCACTACTGCCACCCAAACTTCACCCTATTATCACCTCTCCCCACCTTCAAACTAGGCAGTTACAGAGAAAAGATCCCAAAACCTTCGCCGCCGCCGCCGCCGCCGCCACCACTCTGGTTCAATATGTGTCCCTTTTATCTACAAATCTCCAGCATTGAAGATATATTTAGCCAAAAAAAAAAAAAATTTGAATCCAAGATTTATGAGCTGAAATTGCTCACAAAGAAAGTATATAACAGAAGCTAGAATGTTTACAGCAAGTCTGGTTTTCTTGTGGGAAGACAACTGTATCGATCTTAAAGGCCATGCAACTTCAGATATATTAGTAGATAGCAATTTTGAACAAGTAGTAGGCTTATAAGTAATGGACAAACATTTTAACTTTTTCCACGGTATAACACACTGCCCCTTATGCTCTGAGAACCAATAAAATTTGTCCTTTTTTCTTTATTATTAGGGTTTTGAAACTAAACACACAGAGAGAGAGAGAGAGAGAGAGAGAGATGGGTCCTGGAAAATGCTTAGGACAAAAAAAAAGCTAAAATGCATGGTAATTGCAATCTCTTCAAGTGAGCTAAAGAACCCTAATTTTGTACATTAATATCGCAACAAATTACATCATAAACTCACAATCAATGGATGAATCACCAAACAAAACCCGAAGCGGATCGATAACAGCAAAACTGACACATTAAAAAAAAAAAAAAAAAAAAGTGGAATCGCAGAATCGATCTATATGATGATTGATATATGTACATCATGTATGTATGTATGTATAGATAGTATTTACCTGATGAATTGAATCTGTTGCTCGAAGAAGCCATTGAAGACAACATTCATCAACTAGTACAAAGCAACGAAGAAGCGTCGTCTATATATATATATATATTATTATTGATATTGGGAGGGTTCGATTCGATCGAAGACTTCTCGCTGACAAAAAGCTGGGGGAATTCTTCGACCTCTGAACTCGTTTTTGTTGGACAAATACTCTCACTCACTTGGGTCGGGTCTTTTAAACCGGATGGGCATAAATGGGTTGCCCACTATTATTTAAAAGAAAAATTACACCTCCGTGAGAAATTTAAAAAATATTTACAGATTAGGGAAAAAGTTTATAAATTTAATTATTAATGTTTATAAGCTTTATCATTAATTTGAAAATATTTTTGAAAAGATTGGATGAGTTGTAATTCTTCCTTATTTAATTCTTCATTGAAATTTACTTAAAATACGAATTGTTTTCTGTAATTCTGAAAATTATATATCGTACTTTTAAATTATAATCGCATAACAAAGACTAATTTTATTAATAAATTATTAAGTCAGTTAATATTTTTTAATGGTGTCAAACATATATTTCGATTAACAATTCTGATAATTTTATTGTTATATAGAAGAGTAATTAGAAATTTTATTTTTTCTGTTAATTTTGATAAATATAAAATTCAAACAAAGGGGTATTTATAATTTGTAGAACCACAATAAATAATTCATATTTTAAATAAATCTTAAATTAAGAATAAATTTATTTATAATTTATCCTTAAATTATTCTCATCAAAAGAAATTCTATTTACAAAAAATTATGGGAGTAATAAATCTTAAATTAAGAATAAATTTATTTATAATTTATCCTTAAATTAATTATCTCATCAAAAGAAATTCTATTTACAAAAAATTATGGGAGTTGGTAGAGTAGAGAAGAGGGTATGCACATGTAGAGTTCTAGGGAAGGATGACCATTTATTAAGAATATTATTGAGTGTGTTTGGTTTTAGTGTTTTGAATTCAGTTTTTTTAAAATTAAGTTTTTTGTTTTTGATTTTTTTTTATTTTTAGTAAATAATTTTTTCAATTTTAAGCAATTTTTTTACTTTTTTAGATGCACCTTATTTGGATGTATCTAAATTGTAAAATATTTATGAAAAAATATTTTAAAAAATTAACAAATACACAAAAATACGAAAAATGTACTGAATTTATATTTTTTTTTTGATATTTAGTGTATTTTTTTAAATATTTTCTACATAAATATTATACTTTTTAAGTGTATTTATGTTAAGTGTGTCTAACAATTAAAAAAAAATTACTTAAAATATTAAAAATATTAAAATACGAAAAATAAAAAAATAAAATTTTCTAAAAACTATTTTTAGAAAACCAAAACCAAATGTTATTTTAACATTATTCTTGTGTACATGCTTTCTTTGGACGATTTAAATATTTCTTACAAAACTAGTTCAAACATTTGTTACAAGGCCTATATTCATTTTACTTTTAGATTTTACTAGTTTTTTCATACCAAACTTAGGAGCCCATTAAAGCATCTCTAATAGTGTATCAATTTTTTTTATTAAATTTGAGTAAAAGTTTTACTTCATATCAAGTGTTTAAATGGAGAATTTTAGGTTGTGTTTAGATAGATTTTCAAACTATAATTCCACATCTACATTCCAATGCCATATTTGGATACATCTTTCAAATTATATTTCCATAACAAAAAGAAAACTCTGTAAAAAATTCTGTCAGGTGTGATTTTTTTTTTTTTTTGAAATTTGGGTTAACCGGTAAGTCTGGCCGGTCAACCTGAACGGAGCAAAATTTTTTTTTTTTTTTGCAATTGCGACTTTTTTTATGTATATATTTTTAATAAAACAATATTTTCGGGATTTTTTAAAATTTTTCATGAGCTTTTAATAGATTTTTGAGTTGTGTGTTTGGTTATGAGTTGTAAATTTTTGTATCAGATATCATGTCACATCAAAAATTTCCCACTCAATTCAAAAAAAATTTCAAACTCATAACCAAACAAATTTTTTACACTCAAATTATAATTCCAAAACACACAAACTCAAAATACAACACTATTATCAAATTATATTTCCAAAACACTTCCAAACACTACCTTAGATTTTCATCAGAACACCGGTTAACCGGGCGGCTGTCCGGCTGGTCGACCGACTAGCGTAAATATATATATATTATATATTTTGTGCCTTGAGGTGGTCGACAGGGGGTTGACCAGCCAGTGCAATTTTTTCACAAATTTTTGCCTTGAGATGATAATCCAGGAGAACATCCGGGGGATATCCGGCAACGACTATGAACATTGATTTGATAAAAGGCACATTGGTCCTCAGTTTGATGAAAGAAAAATGAAATCCTAGATTTGTTACCTATTTGATGAAATTGTTGGAGCAGAGAAAGGAAGCTTTTTTCACCAAATTCAAATTTGATAACAAATCTGAGTAACCATTGGAGATGGTCTTATTACAATTTTGTTACCAAATTAAATTAGTACTTTATAGCTTTTTTCATAAATCTTACTTTAATTACTTATGTTCCAATTAGTTCAAAATTTATTATAATATTCCACTTAGTCATGTCCTTGATAAAAAGACGATATTACCCTTATGTTCATATCATAGGCGCCTTTTTTCTTTGAACACTACCTAAAAACTCTACAACTTTCTTTTTCCCCAAAATCAGAACCTTAACATTGAACTCCTTCTTCTTCCATCAAAACTCTACAATCGGCAAGTATTGTTCATTCCAGCAACATAGATCGCCAAGAACAATCCATTCCGACAACTGAGATTGCCAATAACTGTTCATTCTGGCAACTGCGATCGTCACTACAATCGATATCCACAATGGTGAACAAAAGTAAGTTGTTTTCTTCAATTTCTTACTATCTTCTAAATTAAATCCATTAGTTCATATTCTTTCATTAAAATCACTAAATCTGAATATTTACATTTTGATGTTTGAGGTTTAATGTTTATTGATTTGACATTTAGCCTTTGAAATTTACAGATTAGAAATTTCTTTTTTATGAATGCTTTGTTTTTCATGTCACATTGGTATAAGTAAATGAAAATATTTACATTCCAATTTTAAATATTTATGAATGCTCTGTTTTTCAGCTTTAGTGTTTAGGGACTCAACATTTAGGATTTGTAATTTATTAATTACAATTTTCTGGTTTTATGAATGTTCTGATTCATGTTTCAAGAATTAATTTTCTCATTGTGAATGTTTGAATTCTGTTTTCCATATTATATTGATTATGTTGAGTCACATTATTAATATTCGATTATTGACATTCATGTTTGAAGTATGAATCTTCTCATTGTGAATGTTTATAGTTTGTTATCCATGTTATATTGATAATGTTGAGTCACATTATCGATATTCCATTATTGACATTTGTGTTTCAAGTATAAATCTTCACATTATAAATGATTGGAGTCTATTTTCATTGTTACATCGATTATGTTGAGTCATATTGTTGAGATTCCAATAGACTCAAAACACGATTGTTAGTGTTTGGAATTTGTTTTGACATTTCATTGATTATGTTGAGTGAATTGTCACATTGCTGATGTCACGCCCTGAAATAAACCCAACATAAATAATACATTAATCACGCACATTCCTCAATTACAATCATTCTCCATTCTCTAACTCAAAATAACCAAGGCTTATACAAAGGTTCCATATGCATTTATACATTCAAAGATATGAAAACACCTGAATCTATAGCATGTGAAACATATGAACTTCCATGTGAAAGTAAAATAAAAGAAATGCCCTTATGGGCTTACATCTTCTAAGGCAATAGCCTGGTTACACAAAAGTGGTCTCTCGAACCCATACCAAAAATAGCCCTTGGCTTTACAAATATTCATGACAAAATAAAGAGCACACTACTCTTTTCAAAACATTTCCACGCCCTCAACTCGGCGGGATCACCACATTCTTTACCTGTACCAAATTCCATAGGGGTGAGCATAAAGCCCAGTAGAGAATTCTAACAAAGTATATACAGTTATGCTAAACTTCTCAACATCAGATGTAAAGGTGTTACATGCCATACCATAACGAAGAAAACGTCATTTTAATGCACTACTTGAAAATCACCATGTTTCAATGATACTAGGCAATCTCATCAATTTCAAACTTCCAATTCTTTTAATCAAGGGGGGTAAATACGACACCGTAATCCTTAGGCTGGTGTCTGCAAGTAGACTCTACGAGTACTACCAAACTGTCATTTTTACAGGTATTAACCGGAAGGCTTGACACCTATCCGCGCGGCTTTCAGGTCTTTCACCCTAGACACTCAGGCTAACTTATCAATTCATCTACACCCCCTATCCGGACTTACCAACGTATTTACCCCATACACATTTCCATTAGTTCTCATTACAATATAATCCTTCTCAAGTCAACATGATGAGAATGCAACAATGGTAATAATTCATTTCATAGACAATGGTGATATTAAATCAAATGGAAATGAGATGCAATAATTAATATCTCATAACACTTCTCTATTTTCAAATGCTTAACAACAATAATGAACAATACCTTTCTCACTTTCACAAATACGTTTCTCATTTCGCAAAATAATCATGTGTCTTCAACACACCATCACAATTTCTCAACAATGATTCATCATGATTAACCCTTTCAATATGTCTAGCATGTCATCTTCACTTTATTTTTCCCATTTCATTAATATCAAACATTTTCACATCATCTATGGCACTCAACAACTTGCCATCTTATAACTCTACACATATATACATTTATCAATGGACTTTAAAAATGGACCTCCATTTTATACATACATCAAGAAATTGCTATTAGCAACCACATCATAAAATCAATGCTCATTCATCCTTCAATCACAAGAAAATAAGAACTTCTATAAGCCTTTCTACTTTTTAAGAAAATCCCCAATTCTAGGGTTTTTATTATAAACAAAACTCCATCATTTTCTCATAGGAACTCCATCACATACCATTTCCCTGAATTTAATAGAGGAAAACCCACAAATAATAGTAAAAGGTTGAAATAACAAACTCACATTCAAGACCCTCTTCATTTTGGAATCAAAATCAAAGAATTCAACTCAAAACTTCAAAACCCTTTTTAAATCAACATTAATCTAGTAAAACTTGTATATATAACTCAAAAATCCCTACCTCAAAGTAGAAGCCCAAGGAGAAGGGCTAGGCAAAGGTGAAACTTCCAAAAATGGCAAATCCCACTTCTTCTTGGATGGAAATGAAGATCTTGAAGAGCTCAATCTTTTTGTCTAAGGAAGGAGGGTGAGAAGATCACTAGATCTAGGTCAAATATATATATATATATATATAGAGTATTTCTAGAGAGAGAAGCTCCCAACTTAGGGTTTGGATGAAAAAGAGATGAAAAAGTTATGTAAAAAGTCGCTTTTACGATCTGATATAGCGCAGTCCGGACGAGCGGAGAGTTTCACGCTCGAGCGTC
Organism: Camellia japonica; assembly: GCA_030407325.1. Classification (NCBI taxonomy): domain Eukaryota; kingdom Viridiplantae; phylum Streptophyta; class Magnoliopsida; order Ericales; family Theaceae; genus Camellia; species Camellia japonica. The sequence goes on from JAPPVO010000084.1 coordinate 18,560, forward strand.
AGACACAACAACAACAACTCGCTCGAGCGCAAAGAGCACCGCTCGAGCGTGGATTACACTCGTCTAGTATTTCACAAATTGCAGACAGCCGCTCGAGCGCCAGAAGGGCCGCTTGAGCTCAGACACGCTCGAGCGTAAGAAACGCCGTTCGAGCGTGAAAAACACTCTTGCAGCTCTTTTGCAGAGACACCCGATACTGAGAGATTACAAACTCCGCTTGAGCGTAAGAAGGCCCTCGAGCAGAAGACCGAAATTCTGGACAACAAGATTCTAGACCAAAAGGCAACCACCTGTTCTAAACACGCTCAATTCATTCCAAAAACTCAAATTCAAGAGGTGTAAGGAAGAAAGACATAACCGGCAGCATCAAACAACAGATTCGGATCCAGAATACCATGACAGTCAGGTAGAGACCCGGGGTTGCTATAACCTCCCACCATAGGAAATTTCGTCCCCGAAATTTAAATAAACTCTCCAGAAGGAGTGTTCTAGCAACATTAATCATTCTTAACAACACTAACACATTGCAATATTCATGTTCAATTAACATTTACCATTCTCCGCATTATCATTTTATCAAAACAACAATTGCTCAAGTTAGATACATGAGATAAAACAATTTACAACAAAACCTCACTTTTCCATAAGCTTATGCTCATTTTAACACACATACAATAACGTGTGATCAACTTTTACTAGGGAACATTACAAATCAAAATAAGCTATGCAGTACCAAATAAATCCGGATACTTGGAGCGGACTTCCGCTTCCCTTTCCTAAGTTGCTTCCTCAACCCCATGGTGTATCCACAACACCTACACTACGGTATGGTCTTGGAACACATAATGAATCCCCGAAAGTTGTGGCAGTAAAGCTAACTGGCACGCCACTTCCCCGATCCTCTCCAATAACTCGAAGGCCCCAAAGAACCTCGGAGATCCCTGATCACTCTTACTGAACCTCATCAAACCTCGCCTAGGTGAGATCTTAAGGAACATACGATCGCCCACTTCAAAGAACAAAGGTTGCCTCCTCCTATCGGCATAACTTTCTATCAGCTTTGGGCCGTAACTACCCTCTTTCAGATGAGAGCAACTTTCTCGGTTGCCTCCTTAACAAACTCCGGACCCAACAATGGTGCATCCTCCACCTTGGCCCAACAAATTGGTGACCCACAAGGTTGGCCATATAAGGCCTCAAACGATGCCAAGGAAGACCTCCCAACCAACCAAAGAAATACAACACCAACCCCTGGCCACAACCGATTTGGAATACTATCCCAACTCTAAGAACGTCAAGGATACCCAATTAGTCAAGAACACAAGAAAGGGGTCACAGACTTCCCTGCGATTCACACCACTCACTGGGTCTATGAGACAAGACCAACGAATGACCACGACAACCATTAGCCCAAACTCTCCATGCTTAGCACTCTAACAAGATGGAAACTAGATCTTTACCACAAGATCCTTGATTACCTCTTTTAAGGAAAAGGTCACAACAAAACTCGGCTCGAGATAAGACTCCGGTCTAACAAGTTCTTACAACGCCCAACAGTCCACATAATCGAACGCACAAAACTCGAGACTTAGAAATACAATTAAAGTGATTACACCATCACAACTATAAGGGTACATTAATTAGCAACTCAATTCCAAAAGAAGGTTTTCATCTTTTTTCTCAATTATGGTAAAAGTCATCTCTTCACATGCAAAACATTTTCTCAAAAGTGTTTCAAACTCACCACCGGTCACCAGTCAAAAATGCATTTCCTTCCTTTCAAGCGAAAATCCAAAACTCGTCCATTTTGATTCCCGCTCCACCGTAACAACCGGCGGATCTCTGCCTTTAACCAACAACACCCATCACCGACATGGTGATGCCACAACCACAACAACATAACATAGCTTTTCCACGATATTAATTAACATAATACAATAATTATACCATTCCGTTCAGTCAATAATGTTATTCTTGCCACACAAGTTATTATTTACACAAGATAATGACATGATCACATAAACTAGTTAAAATAGGAATTGTTCTTATCATCTTAAAAGAAAGAACAGTTATAGACTTCGAGTAAAAACAGTTATACAGTTATACCATTCCAATGAAGGATTCGTGTTATAGACTTCGAGTAAAAACAATTCATTTTGTAATTATTTTTCCCGAAACAAGCTTTAAAATTTTACCCCAAGGGTTTTAGTTGAAATAGAAATGCCAAGAAAGTTTTTCAAAAACCAACAATCACATATCAATTTATCTTCTCAACAACACCCGGTGAATTCCCACCATCACCCAATCACGTCCATCACACTTACAGTGTTTTCACAATGAGACTACCACATCTTCTAATACAACAACAATTAGAAATAATCACGGTGTTAGATGGAACAATGCAACACACATAACTTTCCAAAAAGAGCAATAGTACCTAAAAGCCTATGAGTACTCCCAACCCAGAAGCTAACACTCTACCTCGATTCACGGCTTCAATAACTTACACAGAGATGCGCGCACCGATGACCACACACAACGCAAGGCCCAACCCACGGCGCCACACCGCCTTCTAGCCAAATTGTACTAATTTTCCAAAGGCTCAACTTTACAACCCACATCTAAACCATTCTAAAGTGACTATTTGTCACCCACCTTGATACTCCCAACTTAACTAATCACCCGAGAGTTTCCGCTCCCAATATTCAAACACCTACATACCATTCTCAAAGGGATTCAATTCACACGCCTAGATGGCCAACACACTCTTATACCCAACACAAAACCGAGTAGGTCAACGGCGATCAGACGATCCGAGTCACCCAAGACAATCCTACCAACGGTACACTCGTTATCTAAAACACCAACCATTCATCGCTCTAGTAATACTTCAAGTATCTACCTACGAAATTCTTTTCCCCGCTCAAATCTCCACCAAAATCTAGCAACACTACGAGCTCATTCCACACACCTTTATTAACTCACAATCAACCTTGACACAACACTAACCCTATTCATGGTCGATAGGACCCCAATGAACTCACAAATCAAAAATTTAAAAAACAGTAAGCAGCACACACAAACACCATTCTCACTACCCAAAATGGAAACCTCATACCCTCTTAGACATTCCTACATCACTTCCACCAATCATCACAAAACTCTAAGGTCTCACACTTCCTCAAACTTAATACTAAGTTTGTCAAAAATTTCTCGCAGACTTCTCAAACCCCCATCAACAATTTCTAAATTAAACAAAATCAAAGGCCATCACAAAATTCAACAGTTGATACACAATAGTACTAGAATCACCAATTCCTTTTACACCTTTCATTACACATACATAACAAGGAAATTCAAGTTTCATTAGCAAGCCCCACGCGTGAGGGTAACAAATAACAATACATAACTACGGTGCCTTAGCACCCGACGACACATCGATCAATCACAAAAGTTTCACAATTTATTAGCGTAGATCTCTAAAACAAAAGTCCCTCTCAAGGGTAACACTACCGCGCTAGTTTAAAAGTCGACCCTTGCGAAGCTTTTGAAGCCTGGCCTCTTCGGGTCTGATACCGATAACGTCCCCGACTAGACTGATGGGACAAGGTCCGACTAGATACTGAAACACCGAAAGGATCTACGCGTGAAGGGCAAAACCGTCTAGCATGGCCTCGCTGACCACAATCAAAACAAACAACGACCTCCCAACACTAAGCCTAATTTGGAGCTTGAACCTCACTGGATCCCCCAACGGACGAGCTCGAAACCCTCGAAGAAAACAAGGGCCGAGTCTGGGAGTGAGCATGCACTCGCCTCCACCTCTTACTAAATCTAGGGTGTTTATGAACTGTAGGAGTTACCGATGTGGCCTCCTCTCTAACTCGACCAACACTGCTAACCACAGCCTCTCCGTGGGTCGCCACCTCGACTAGATCAAAATAATTCCTCCACCTAGATTCAACCACCTTCTTCCAGATATCATCACTCAACCGCCTCTCAAATTCACAACAACGATGCTCATCTGTTGACACCAATTCTGGAACGAATCTCGAGAAACTAGTAAACCTCCTCTCAAACTAAGCCAAAGGAGTAGCACCCTGGCGCAACTCGACAAATTGTTCCTTCAACCTTTCCAGAGCAGAAGGAGGGAAATACTTGGCCAAGAAGGCCTCGGTAAACGCAAGCCAAGTGGTACCTGCGGTACCCTTCACATACTTCCACCAATAATTCGTAGCCCCCTTCAATTGGAAGGTCGCCACAGAAACCCTCAACCCTCATCCTCGACTCTGAGTATGTCGAGAGTCTTGGTAATCTGTTCCAACCAACTCTCCGCCTCCAGCGGTCTTGCCTCTCCCAAAAACTCTGGTGGATTGGAGCGAAAAAACCCCTTAGTAAGCTTGAGGGTACGCCCGTTGTCCCCCTCATTGCGAGCTAGAGCATCCTGTACCGCAATCACAACCTCGCGTGCAACTTCCTTGCCGACAGCCGATGCTGTAACGACAGGCGCTAGGGGAACCGCCATGCCCCTACCGACACTCCTATTACACATCCATCCTCTAGTTCCCTGTGTAGACATCCTATAAAATTCAAAAACAAAATCAACTAAGTGCACGATGCAATAGCCTCCCCGAGGCACACACTCTCACCACCACGACTTTGAACCCTTCCCGACATCTTAATTAATGAACAAAATGGATAACTTAGCACATAATTCCAAATGTGCTCACAACATGCCTCACACGTTGAGCTAGTACAATTATATACATTCTAACACACAAACAATTCGATTCACTCCACATAAGCACGTAGTCATATAAGCACATACGAATTATCCTTTAGCGATGCGATTCGTCCCATGAGAAACCAAGAATTCTTAGTAGAAGGAGTATTGATCAGGTACCCTTCTAATAAGACCTCAAGGAATCTAATAGGCGCAAATAACATCCCAAAAGTCTAATCTCATACCCACATAGTCACATAAGCATACTATCACATAATACTCCCCGCGAGTCCCAAGTATTCAAACCCGGCAGCTCTGATACCAAGTTGTCACGCCCCGAAATAAACCCAACATGAATAATACATCAATCACGCACATTTCTCAATTACAATCATTCTCCATTCTCTAACTCAAAATAACCAAGGTTTATACAAAGGTTCCACATGCATTTATACATTCAAAGATATGAAAACACCTGAATCTATAGCATGTGAAACATATGAACTTCCATGTGAAAGTAAAATAAAAGAAATGCCCTTATGGGCTTACATCTTCTAAGGCAATGGCCTGGTTACACAAAAGTGGTCTCTCGGACCCATACCAAAAATAGCCCTTGGCTTTACAAATATTCATGACAAAATAAAGAGCACACTACTCTTCTCAAAACATTTCCACGCCCTCAACTCGGCGAGATCACCACATTCTTTACCTGCACCAAATCCCATAGGGGTGAGCATAAAGCCCAGTAGAGAATTCTAACAAAGTATATACAGTTATGCTAAACTTCTCAAGTAAAGGTGTTACCATGCCATACCATAATGAAGAAAAACGTCATTTTAATGCACCACTTGAAAATCACCATGTTTCAATGATACTAGGAATCTCATCTATTTCAAACTTCCAATTCTTTTAATCAAGGGGTGGTAAATACGACACTGGTAATCCCTAGGCTGTTGTTTGCAAGTAGACTCTACGAGTACTACCAAACTGTCATTTTTACAGGTATTAACCGGAAGGCTCGACACCTATTCGCGCGGCTTTCGGGTTTTTCACCCTGGACACTCAGGCTAACTTATCAAATTCATCTACACCCCCTATCCGGACTTACCAACGTATTTACCCCATACACATTTCCATTAGTTCTCATTACAATATAATCCTTCTCAAGTCAACATGATGAGAATGCAACAATGGTAATAATTCATTTCATAGACAATGGTGATATTAAATCAAATGAAAATGAGATGCAATAATTAATATCTCATAACACTTCTCTATTTTCAAAATGCCTTAACAACAATAATGAACAATACCTTTCTCACTTTCACAAATACGTTTCTCATTTCGCAAAATAATCACGTGTCTTCAACACACCATCACAATTTCTCAACAATGATTCATCATGATTAACCCTTTTAATATGTCTAGCATGTCATCTTTCACTTTATTTTTCCCATTTCATTAATATCAAACATTTTCACATCATCTATGGCACTCAACAACTTGCCATCTTATAACTCTACACATATATACATTTATCAATGGACTTTAAAAATGAACCTCCATTTTATACATACATCAAGAAATTGCTATTAGCAACCACATCATAAAATCAATGCTCATTCATCCTTCAATCACAAAAAATAAGAACTTCCATAGGCCTTTCTACTTTTTAAGAAAATCCTCAATTCTAGGGTTTTTATTAAAAACAAAACTCCATCACACCATTTTCCCTAAATTTAATAGAGGAAAACCCACAAACTAATAGTAAAAGGTTGAAATACAAACTCACATTCAAGACCCTCTTCATTTTGGAATCAAAATCAAAGAATTCAACTCAAAACTTCAAAACCCTTTTCAAATCAACATTAATCTAGCAAAACTTGTATATATAACTCAAGAAATCCCTACCTCAAAGTAGAAGCCCAAGGAGAAGGGCTAGACAAAGGTGAAACTTCCAAAAATGGCAAATCCCACTTCTTCTTGGATGGAAATGAAGATCTTGAAGAGCTCAATCTTTTTGTCTAAGGAAGGAGGGTGAGAAGATCACTAGATCTAGGTCAAATATATATATATATATATACATAGAGAGAGTATTTCTAGAGAGAGAAGCTTCCAACTTAGGGTTTGGATGAAAAAGAGATGAAAAAGTTATGTAAAAAGTCGCTTTTACGATATGATATACGCACAGTCCGCTCGAGCGGAGAGTTTCACGCTCTAGCGTCAGACACAACAACAACAACTCGCTCGAGCGTGGATTATACCCGTCTAGTATTTCACAAATTGCAGACAGCCGCTCGAGCGCCAGAAGGGCCGCTCGAGCTCAGACACGCTCGAGCGTAAGAAACGCAGCTCGAGCGTGAAAAACACTCTTGCAGCACTTTTGCAAAGACACCCGATACTGAAAGATTGCAAACTCCGCTCGAGCGCAAGAAGGCCCGCTTGAGCGGAAGATCGAAATTCTAGACAACAAAATTCTAGACCGAAAGGAAACCAACCTGTTCTAAACACGCTCAAGTCATTCCAAAAGCTCAAATTCAAGAGGTGTAAGGAAGAAAGACATAACAGGCATCATCAAACAACAAGATTCGGATCCAGAATACCATGACTGTCGGGTAGAGACCCGGGGTCGCTATAGCTGACATTTGTGTTTGAAGTATGAATTTTCTCATTGTGAATGTTTGGAGTTTGTTTTCCATGTTACATTGATTATGTTGAGTCACATTGTCAAGGTTTTGTTTTGATATTCATGTTTGAAGTATAAACCTTCCCATTGTAAATGTTTGGAGTCTAATTTTTATCTTACATTGAAAATGTTCAATCATATAGTTATTATTCCAATATTCACATTTTTCATTCAAAATAATGTGCTAATTGTTTTTGAGTAGGAATTTTCTCATTGTTAGTAGTTGGAGTCTATTTCTCATGTCACATTGATTATGTTGAGTGAATGGTCACATTGTCGAGATTCCATCGTTGATATTCGTATTTGAAATATGAATTTTGTGACGACCCCACCACATATAATGATTAGCGCTTTATTAATTAAGGAGATTTGAATATAATTGCCAATTATTCTAATTTAATCTGGGATTTATGAAAATTATGGAGACTGATTTGTATATGATTCTATCGAGGATTTATTTTGGAATTAAAAGCCTAAATGGCTCAAGATAGTACAACTAGTGAATTGAATTATTTTAATTTCAAGTGTCGGACCATATGGGAGTTTAATTAAATATTCGATTCAGATTTATAAAATTGAGATTCGATTAAGTGGGTCCGAATTGGAGTTGATTAAGTTGTGAGGATTGGGAATTAAAATTATTATGAATATAATTTATTTATCAGGTGCTCAATTGAATATGTAATTTATTGACGAAGATTTTAAAGTCTAATATGAAATCGAAGGCCTTAATGATTTAAGAAACCAAAATTGAGGATGAAAATAAGTTTAATTTAATATTTGGAGCCTTGTGGGAGTTTGATTAAAAATCTGATTCAGATTGATAAATTTAATATAATTAATTAGGCTCTAATGGAAGTCAAATTAGACTAATTAATTATGTGGGATTTGTGATTAGGTATGATTAATTTAATTATGTGTTAATCAAGATTTATTAAGAATAAGTTTTATTTAATTAAATTAATCTTAATCATAAATTAAATTATAGAATGATTTAGAATTTGAGGATATGTGGGTGCGTGTGCAGAGAAATCTGTGCATGTGCATGTGAGTGTTGTGTTGGAGTTCAAAGAAATGTGCAAGTATGTGCACGTGTTACAAGAAGTGAGAGTGTGTGTGTATATGTGTTGTGTGCTGAGCCTTTTCGTCAAAAAGAGAGGGTTTGGCTTATGAAGGGTGCTGAAGAGCTTAGAAAGTGAGAGAGCTCAAAGAGTGTAGAGAGAGAAACCCATATTTGGGTGAAACATTGGAAGAAAGAAGAGCAATTGTAAGAGGAGCTCAAGAAATTCTACAAAATCAAAATTATAGGTAAGGATTCTAAGTTTAATTTAAAAGATTAATCTCCCTACACCTTGAAATTAAAAGAGTTTTGAAGTTATGTTTATGGATTACGAAAGTTTTAGAATCAATATCATGTAATTAAAAAGAATTAGCAAGAAAATGAAGAAAAATTGAGTTAAGTGTAAGATTATAGAAATAAACATGGAAATTGATTATTTTGGTTTGATGTTGAATATCTTGCATGAATTTGGGCCTCATTTTTACATGCATGTAATTTGGAAGAATTAAAGAATAAGTATGGAAATAATTGTAGGAATTCTTCAAATTGAACTTGGGTTTGTGAACCTTGATATATATATATATGAGATGAATATTTGCATGCACCATGGGTTTTGAAATGATTTGAGCCATGCAAGTTCATTATACATTTGATTTTGAAGAAAAGATTGGAAACCACGAGTTCGTGAAAATATGGATTTTGATTTTGATTATTAACCCATTCATGTAATGTAATTTAAGAGTTTTATTTTTTTAAGCAAATTTTGGAATATATCAAATTAGTTAGTTTTATTTGAATTACACACATTCAATGTTTGCTAGGAAATTGACAAGAAAATGAAGAATTTGAGCCAAGATAAAGTTTATGAAGTTAAATTAGAAATTAATTACTTTGGGTTTAATTTGAAAAGTTATTGTTAAATTAAACTCCATAAATTACATGCAACAAAGATTTATTGAAGATTGATCATGACTCATAATTTTTTTCATGTTTTGGTGAAATTTTGCATGAGTGTTGAACATGAAATTGGGTTTTAAAAGCCTAATTTATGTTTTTGAATTTGTGGGTTTGAAATTGGGTTTGATATGAAGAAAATGAATGGAATTTAAATTTAGACAAATATGGAAATAAATTATAATTTATATTTGAGAATAAAAAATTAGTTTGATTTTGATTTAAATTTCATACATGCAAATATTTTTGAAAGGACTTTATAGATTCAATTTTAAGTTTCATTAAACAAAGAAAGGATTGAAAGATGATTTGTAAACATGAAATCCAAGGTTTAAATTTGAATTAAAATCATGGAATTAACTTTAAATATCTGTAATTGGGAATGTTTTTGCATATTCGAGTGAGTCATGAATGAATTTGGAGCCTTGGTAATGTGTTTTGAAGTTTGAACAACATTCTGGAAAACCCAAAATTCGACATCATCGCTCGAGCGAAGAAGTTGTCGCTCGAGCGTAGAATGCAAGCGACCAGTATTTTTGCAGACCAAGGGAGTTCGCTCGAGCGACCAATGTTGCGCTCGAGCGAAGAGTCCTGTTTCAGAAAATTTTGGAAAGCTATTTCATATTTTGATTTTCGTTCTCTTTCACTTCCAAGCATTCTAGACATGATTTATGGCTCATTGAAGATTAATAAGCTAACAATCAATATAAATTACTTAATTAAAGAATGAATTATTGATCTAGTAGTTGTAATTGTTTAAGAAGCCAAGTAAGAAATCGGTCTATTGAAAAATGACTTAGTAATAAAAGAATATGTGAAATAAGAACCCAGTTCATTTAAATAAGAAAGAATAAGCATAGTAGAACTTCGGACTACTAAGACAGAAAAAGACAAGAAAAGTCAAGTTTGATCAATGAATTGATATTGTATTTCAATGTGTATATGTTATGTGCTTGTGTAGGTCACGCACTATTGTTTGCCTAATTTATCTAATTTGTCCAATCTGGCTGATCTGCTTCTCCAGCAATCTGTGAGTAATAACTCTATAAAGCCATGTTTAATAATAAGTATTTTCTGACTGGTATGATATGATCTGTTATCTGAAATGCTATTTTATGAAACATGAATGAATGTACATTTTTCTAAAATGTATTTGTGGCACCCTTAGTTCATGTGGCCCTTGCCCGGGGTAACAACACCGTGGCCTATATTCACGTGGCCCTTGCCTGGGGGTAACAATACCGAGGCCTATATTTACGTGACCCTTGCCTGGGGGTAACAATACCATGGCTACGCGCGCAAGATATAGACCTTTATGGTCGTCGGTACCGCCTATACATGTGGGTCTCAAGACCAAGTTGATATGATAGCTAATGGGTGTACCACGTATGATCTTATGCAAAATTTGAATCTGAATATGAATATGAATATGAACATGTATATGAATCTATTTCTGATTTGAAATCTAAACATGCATAAGACTCTGTTTATAATAAGAATCTGTTTATGATATAAACTCTGATTTCTAACTCTATGATGGACATCATTCATTAAAACCCTTTACTTTGTTATTATTCACTGGGCTCTAGCTCACTGTATTATTTATGTATGTAGGTGATCAGGTGCATAACCAGGCTTAGAGGCATGTGCCTTTAATCTGTTTTTGTCAGCCAACTTATGTGCCTCCCGTGGAGGTTCCAGATATGTCAAGTAGTTATGACTATGTGATTAAAATTCCAGTTTTGTTTTCTTGTTTGTTTAAACAAGTCTTTGTTTATTTTGTAAATAGGACTGAGTCCCTTTTTGTCTAATCTGTATATATATGATGACGTAAGGTTGATGTGTAGATATGTATATAAAAAGTTTAAAATTTTTCTGTCTCATATAAGTCTGCACAGCTCAATGGATGTTGTATGTTTGTTATTTGCTTCCGCTAGCCCCTAATATTATGTTATTCTGTCTCAGAGGCTTTCAGTAATCCCAAGATTACTGGCCGGTTACGATATTAAACCCATAGGGGCAGGTTTGGGTCGTGAAAAATTTTCTCATTGTGAATGTTTAGAGTTTGTTATCCATGTTATATTGATTATGGTAAGTCACATTATCAATATTCCATTGTTGACATTTGTGTTTCAAGTATGAATCTTCACATTGTAAATGATTGGAGTCTATTTTCATTGCTACATCGATTATGTTGAGCCATATTGTTGAGATTACAATAGACTCAAAACACTATTGTTAGTGTTTGGAATTTGTTTTAACATTTCATTGATTATGTTGAGTAAATTGTCACATTGCTAGCATTTGTGTTTGAAGTATGAATTTTCTCATTGTGAATGTTTGGAGTTTGTTTTCTATGTTACATTGATTATGTTGAGTCACATTGTCAAGGTTTTGTTTTGACATTCATGTCTGAAGTATAAACATTCCCATTGTAAATGTTTGGAGTCTAATTTTCATCTTACATTGAAAATATTCAATCATATAGTTCATATTCCAATATTCACATTTTTCATTCAAAATAATGTGCTAATTGTTTTTGAGAAGGAATTTTCTCATTATTAGTATTTGGAGTCTATTTTTCACATCACATTGATTATGTTAAGTGAATGGTCACATTGTCGAGATTCTATCGTTGACATTCGTGTTTGAAGTATGAATCTTCTCATTGTGAATATTTAAAGTTTGTTATCTATGTTACATTGATTATATTGAGTCACATTATCGATATTTCATCGTTAACATTCGTATTTCAAGTATGAATCTTCATATCGTAAATGATTGGAGTCTATTTTCATTGTTACATCGATTATGTTGAATTGACATTCCAAAATTCACATTATTGATTCGAATAATGTCCCTCATTATTAGTATTAGGAGTCTATTTTTACGTCACATCGATTATGTTGAATCAATGGTCACATTGTCAAGATTCCATTGTTAACGTTCATGTTTGAAGTATGAATCTTTTCGTTGTGAATGTTTGGAGTTTGTTTTACATGTTACATTGATTATGTTGAGTCATATTGTTGAGATTTCAATATTCATGTTCAATAAATGGTCACAATGAGAAAATTCCAATGTTGCCATTGTCGTTTTGAATAATGTTCTAATTGTTCTCAATTATAAATCTTCCTATTGTTAATATACAAGGTTCCAAACAACAAATTCATATGATTTTTAGATGCTGTCATATTCTCTAATTCTTTACATATTATCTATGAGTGATGTTATGAAATTTAGTGCTCATCAATATTCATTTTAATAGCACTGTTAATTACTCATTCCTCTTAATGTCTTGTCTATATTTTTGTTTAACATTTTGTTGACAAATGTTATATCAACACCAAAGACAAAAAAAAAAAAAAAAAAAAAAAAAAAAAAACAAACACATGAGGAAAAGGCAGCTCCAGCTGATGTGAAACCCAATGTCAATATGAACAAAGTGAACTACCATTCAAACACGACTGGTCTGATAAAGTTGATGTCAACAACGAAGTTCACTAATGGGCAGCTGAAATTTTTGAAGAGAACTCCATTTTGGATGATGTTTGATGCACTGATAAACACAAAAATTGAACTATCATCATGCATGAAATATGATGATGTGATAGCAAAGATCATAAAGACATATAAACCTGCATCAAATTCTTTCGAAATTGGTCCTAAATTTCTCAAATTGTCTGCACATGACATCAAATTAATTTTTGGAGTAGACTGCGAATCTGTGCCAATGGAAACTTCATATGGTTCGAAGCCAACATTTGGACTTATTGGCAAGAAGTGCAAGGACACACAGAGGCTTACATCAAAAAATATCTGATCTTTGATTGATGAGGCATTGGTTGGGAGAAAGAAATCAGATAATGAGATGGTTGCTAGGTTGATAAGTTTGTATACTTGTTTAAAGCTCTTTTATTCCACAACTGGTGAGACAATTGGATGGGCATACTATCAACACATGGAGCATTTGGACAAGATGAGGGAATATGATTGGGCAGAAACCATCAAGTCCACATTAATGAATTCTATTGAACTTCATCATCAACGTCCAGAATGAGTGACTAGCTGTGTTATGGATTTAATGGTATGTAATACTACATTCGCTCACATAAATATTAATGTGTATGTCTGAAACTATACATTCACATTAGTTTATAATCATAATTTGTTTTCGACATGTTTGGAGTCTAATTTTCATCTTACATTAAAAATGTTCAATCATATAGTTGATATTCCAATATTCACATTTTTCATTCAAATAATGTGCTAATTGTTTTTTAGTAGGAATTTTCTCATTGTTAGTATTTCGAGCTTATTTTTCACGTCACATTGATTATGTTGAGTGAATGGCCACATTGTCAATATTTCATTGTTGACATTTGTGTTTCAAGTAAGCATCTTCACATTGTAAATAATTGGAGTCTATTTTCATTATTACATTGATTATGTTGAGTCATATTATTGAGATTCCAATAGACTCAAAACACTATTGATAGTGTTTGGAATTTGTTTTGACATTTCATTGATTATGTTGAGTGAATTGTCATATTGCTGACATTTGTGTTTGAAGTATGAATCTTCTCATTGTGAATGTTTGGAATTTATTTTCCATGTTACATTGATTATATTGAGTCACGTTGTCAATGTTTTGTTTTGACATTCATGTTTAAAGTATAAACCTTCCCATTGTAAATGTTTGCAGTCTAATTTTCATCTTACATTGAAAATGTTCAATCATATAGTTGATATTCCAATATTCACATTTTTCATTCAAAATAATGTGCTACTTGTTTTTTAGTAGGAATTTTCTCATTGTTAGTATTTGGAGTCTATATTTTACGTCACATTGATTATGTTGAGTGAATGGCCACATTGTCGAGATTCCATCATTGACATTCGTGTTTGAAGTATGAATCTTTTCATTGTGAATGTTTAGAGTTTGTTATCCATGTTACATTGATTATGTTAAGTCACATTATCGATATTCCAACGTTGACATTCGTGTTTCAAGTATGAATCTTCACATTGTAAATGATTGGAGTCTAGTTTCATTGTTACATCGACTATGTTGAGCCATATTGTTGAGATTCCAATAGACTCAAAACACCATTGTTAGTGTTTGAAATTTGTTTTGACATTTTATTGATTACATTGAGTGAATTGTCATATTGCTGACATTTGTGTTTGAAATATGAATCTTCTCATTGTGAATGTTTGGAGTTTGTTTTCCATGTTACATTGAGTATGTTGAGTCACATTATCAAGGTTTTGTTTTGACATTCATGTTTGAAGTATAAGTCTTCCCATAGTGAATGTTTGGAGTCTAATTTTCATCTTAGATTGAAAATGTTCAATCATATAGTTGACAATTTTGGTACATTTTATGTTGTATTGGCTGTGTGAGCGTACCAAAATAGTGGAACCAATATTGAAAAATGCAGCACCTCGATTTCTCAAATGGAATCTAACAAAACTTCACAAGAATGTGAAAATTTTGTCTTTGTCGTCAATCAATGATGATGAGGTTAGATACCAACATTATCTAATGTGAATAATATTATTTATTGTACTAAAACTAATAGTAATCTCTATTACCAGGTTTATAAAGAGAAACTCATACCGACAGACCATGAAAGCACACTGTTCCCGCATACAATAATTCGGGATGAGGAGAATCAAAAAGATGCACCTCAGAGTAATATTCATCATGAAGTCAAAATTGAGAAAGAAATGGACATGAGCATACAAGAGGATGACATTGATGAGACATACAATGTAGAGTTGGGCAATCAACTACAATTTCAGACTAATGTGGATCATCACGTTAACATTGTGGAAGAAATGGACATGAGTTCTAGCATACCAGAGGAAGACATTGATGTGACATATGATAGAGAGTTTGGCAATAAAGCACAATTTCAGAGCAATGCACATGATGAAGCCAATATTGAGGAAGGTGCAGAGACTATTGCATATTTACATGCGCATGGGGTGCATCTACAACAAAAGTAACCTATGGTGATGAAAAGTAGTGAAGAAAATAAATTTCGTCACTAAATAAGAATAATTCGTGACGAATTATAAAATTTTGTCACATATAATAAAAAAAATAAAAATAATAGGTAATGAAATTTATTTTCATCAATAAATACTTCTTTTTAGGGGAGGAAAAATTAAGTTTCATCATCAAAGGTTTTTCCGCTAATTTTTTTGGTGGCGCCAAAATTTTCAGACTTTTGGTGAGAAAAAAATTTGTCACCAATTATAAAATTATTAGTGAGGAATATATTTTTGTCACTGTAGACACCCCATTTTTGACCGTCCTCAAGACTTGGATGTCACCGCTTGAACACTCGGTGATTATCCATGTTCGTGTTCGTTTGGAGTTCCCGGGGGTCTCGGCTACGCGCCTTGCCTCAGGATCTCCGGACTCGACTGTTGGGTGTCTGGTTTTGCACCAAATACTTGTATTTTGCCTTGGAGGGGCAGGGAATGCCTTGTGAGGCATCCCCACACACCACCGGCACTAGCTAGAGGCCACCGGCTGGTTTTTCTTGCTACCGGCAATATATATTGCCGGTCGGCACTCTTTGTTGCCGGTCGGCAGTCATTTTTGTCGAAATGACATTTTTGGCTAGCCGACTGCTGTTCATCTGCTTTTTGAGATATTTTAAAGCAGCTGTCTGGCACTTTCTTCTCCTCCATACACGTGTATGGAGGGATGCCCCTCTTGTTTGCTTACTAGTTAAGCTTTACAAGATTGCCTCCTCTATAAGAGGAGGCCTTCTCTCCCTTGTTCTAGGGTTAGAAAGTTTTGGTTAGAGAGGTGAGAGGGAGCTCTAGTTTTAAGGTTAGGGTTCAACACATATCCTATATCTATATTTCTCTCTTGTTTGTGTGACTAGGTGTTTGTGTCTTACTATTGCACATCAACACCTAGTGTTTCACCTTTCCTTGGTTTCTGAGGTTCCAAGAGGTTGTTCTTGGTGTTCTTGGCTGGATTTGAGCCCAAGGAAGCAACAACATCAACACTTGTGAAGGTGGTCAACAAGGGTGAGAAACTTGCCTTTTATTCCCCATTTTTGCATCCTTTTTTTACCTGTCTTAAAGCTGTTTTTGTATTTAGTGTATAACATAAAAAAGTTCTGTTTTTAAGCCCTCTTGATAGTTTATTAAGAGTGTTTTGTGCTTTGGGGAAGTTTGACCCCTCTTAGGCCTTGCAAGGCCCTTGTTTTGTGCCATTTTGTGCAAGTTTCGAGACTTTGGTGTTTGGGCCTCTTCACCACTGAAATCTTGAGGGATTTCAGTGGTGGAGATGGTGCCTTGAAGTCTCCAAAAGGGGAGGGCCACCCCCTCTCCTTGTTGTCCTTGAAAGGGACCATTCTTGGTCTCTTAAGGAGCCTTTTGTTCAAGTGTGTGTTGATCATGTCTAGGCTGTATTTCATGCTTATTATGCCATAATATAATCATGTTGTGTGTTGGTTTTGGTGCTCCATTCATGTTTAGTGTAGTTGCCATGTAATGCCTTGTAATTCCTTTAACATGCCTTAGGTTGTTAGCCTTTGTTTGAGCATGATTTGGGCTTGGACTTGTGAGTGTTTTGTGCTTATTTTGCCATGCTTTAGGTCTGTCCATAGTCGTTTGGATTGATTTTGGCATGCTTAGTATAGCCCCTTTGCATTTGCGGCTTGCCGGGCTTGTACGCCTTGAGTATGCGAATGTGTAACTTGTGTTGCTTGCATCATTTTGGTGGTTTGGAACCACCCTACATGCTATTTCAGTCCCTTTGGCATGCCCATATGCTTGCCTTAGTTGCCTCTTTATTGCTTTGAGAACATGTGTTGTATGCCTTTGTTTTGGCCATTATGCACGCCTTTGAATTTGAGCCACTTAGATGCCATCTAGGTAGTCCTTTGGCCTTGCTTTAACATGCTAAAAATCTATTTTTAGTTGTTTAGTGCATGCCATGTTTGTTATGATTAAATGTGCTTCAAAGCTTCATGACTTGCCTCAAGTGCTTGGACTATGTTTGCATGCTTATGCTTGCTTCATTTGGCTTGGTTTGGCACCATATTCTAGCATGAATTTCAGAGTTTATATTGCATGCTAGTTGTCCATGATATCCCCTTTCAAATGTGTTTGGAAGTCGCTTGTTTAAGGCTTAAAGTGTTGGTCCAACCTATTTGCATGTGTGCATGTGTGTTTAGCCCTCATTTTTGGGCATTTTGGCCACTGATTTTAGGCCTATTTGGAGTTGCCTAAGTCATGTTTAAGACCATCATTTGCTTGCTTGCATGCTTACCTCATGTTTGCTTGTTGTAGACACCCCATTTTTGACCGCCCTTAAGACTTGGGCACCGCTGATGGTTTGCTCGATGATGAAATGTGTGCAGTGCACAGGTTCAGTTTCTCCGGCAAGGAGAGAGGCAAATCTCAACTTCATACCCCATTGTGGACCAAAATCATTTTGGATGGTTTTTATACCTTAAAACCCTCTCTTTCAAAACATTTTTGAAATAAAATTCCCACGATGTTCCGACGCTCGCATTTCAGTAAATATTGCGCTTTTCGGTAAACCGAGCAAGGACAAAGGGGAGATAAATGAAAGAGAGATGAAATCTTTGAAAAATCTTTCAAAACACCTTACTTAGGGGTTTGAAGTTGAAGAAAAGAGCAGAAGAGGGGATAAAACTAGTTTGGGAGTGGTTCAGCATGAATCCGGGAAGGAGAAAAGTCTGCGCGGCTTCACCGAAACGGGCGTAACTCTTTGCACAAGAGGAATTAAAATATGAGGCCACCACCATTGGAACGCTTACTTCCGGGGCTTCATTTTTCACTCAAGAATCTCCTAAGTCCAGATTTGAGGGGAGGAGATATGGTTGGTTGAAGTCCGGTTGGACTGAATCTGCGCGGCTTTACGGAAACTGGCATAACTTTTTCTACAGGAGGCATTTTAATGCAAGGTTGGCGCCATTGGAAAGCTAACTTCCGGGGCTTCAATCTGGACTTCCACCGGCACTTTGTGACCTTACCGGCTGCCGACCGGCACAAAAGACTGCCGACCGGCACAAAAGAGTGCCGGCCGGCCAAAAGTGTCCAGAACTCAGCTTTTTGACAGATATTTATCAATACACTGTGGCAGATATTTTCAAGTGGGATATTTCGACCAAAAGCTCTTATTTTGATATATATAGAGCCTTATATCATATATGGCAAAAAGGTTAGAACTTCCTAAGCAAGTTTTGGAGCTTCTCACTCTAAAACATCCCTCTCTCTCTACACTTCCAAGTTCAAAACCTCTCAAATCCTTGGCCATTTCTTGATCATCATCAAGCACCACCATCACCACTCCATTTCCAGCAGCAAGGAGAGGTTCTTAAGGGCTTGGAAGCAACATTCCTCAAGCCAAGAAGCAAAGGAAGAGAGGTCTTCAAGGGTAAGTCTCACTTTCCCTCTTTTGTAGCCCATTTTTGCTTCATTTCTTAAGCCTACTTGCTCACTGTTTTGGGCTCCGACCTTAACTGAAACTAGGTCTATTTTGAGCTATTCTTCATGTTTGTTCAAGGGCTCAACCCTGTTTGAGCCCTCCATATTGCACTTCTTTCAATATCCTCTTATATGCCATTATTTTTGCATGAAATATTAGGCCTATGAGTGATCTGATTTCGAGCATGACATAAAATGTGAGTAGGCCTATTTTGAGCCCCTATTCAACATTGAAGAAGGGCTCAACCCTGTTTGGCCTCTCTATCATGCACTTGCTTCATAATTCCTTCAAATTACCGTAAACTTGCATGATTTATTTGACCTACATGCAGTCTGTTTTGGAACATGCCATGAACTGTGAATGAGTTTATTTTGTGTCCCTCTACAACATTGTAGAAGGGATCAATCTTTTCGGGGGTCTCCATGTTATACTTGTCTTTATATCCTCTTTGACCCCCATTTTGCATGCTTGTTTAAGCTCATCTAGCTTCTGTTTTCGGCCATCATCAGAACTAGAAAGAGTCTTATTTTGATGTTCTTGACATATTTTATAAAGGGTCTTTGCTGGTTTGATGAATTTTTGGGGTACCTCATGTTATAGCCCTATGTATCCTCAATCTTGTATGGCATTTTTAGCATGGTTTCATACTGAGTTGGGGGATGTCATCTACTGAAAATGTTCATATTTTTAGTCCCTCATCAGTGTTGTAGAAGGGTACTTTTCAGTTTGAGCACCGCATGCATCACTTGTTTCAATACCCCTCTCTTGGTCCGTATTTTTGCATGCTATTGTTGCCCTATCTTTGCTTGCACTTTGGCCTTGTTCTAGACTGAAAAAATGCTATTTTTGGGGCTGCCTTGCTACTGTTTTGCATGTCATGTACCAATTACGCATGTTTAGTATGGCTGTAGGCCATTTCGGGTGCTTAATATCGCATTTCGGGACCATCCCGTGCATTTGGTGTCATTTCCCCGCCTTTCGGGACTGTTTTGCATCATTTGTGAGTGCTGGAAATTCATTTGCATGCTTTCATATCATTTCCATGCCATTTCATGCCTTACGGCCATTGCCTCGGTTTGCGTGCCCGTGTGCACGCATTTCGAGGCATTTCAGTTTCATCCGACGGCCTCTTATGTGAGTGTGGTTGAGGCTCACTCATGTTAGTGTAAGTCCATTTTGCATTTTGCATATTATTTTAGCTTCATTGCATTCCGTATGCCATTTTCTCGGTTCGCGTGCCCGTGGGCACGCATTTCAAGACATCTCATTTTAGTCTCATTTTTGTCATATTTCATGCCATTTCACGCCTTGGGATCATTACCTCGATTTGTGTGCCCGCGTGCACGCATTTCGAGGCATCTCATTTTCATAGCATTGTGTATGTTAGGATTGTATCTTAGTTGCATTTCATGCATATCATGCATATCATGCATATTGCATCGTGTTCGGGATAGGAGTTAGCCCGGGCACGGGAAACGAGGCACGTTTCATACTCCGAGTGACGGAACGGGTCTCAATTCCAAAGTCACTGACGCTCCGGATTACCCATGATGGGGTTAGGTTTTGTTATAGCATTCATCCTATATTGAGTTATGCAATTCGGCTCCTCGGCCATCATGCATCGATATGCGTGATTGGTGGCACGAGGATCGAGGCATGCATATATTTGTGTGAAATACATTGCTATGCCCCTTTCCTGCTCTCTGTTGCAGTAAAATGAAGAATCAGCAACTTTTCGGAGTCGGGCACACATTTCGAGAAACATTGCAAACAGAGGCTAAATTGGGCATCCCAGTGGATTTCCGAAAAGGCAGCCCAGCATACATCATTCAGCGGAAGTGAGGCAGCCCCTGGCTTGCATGCCAGTTTACAGTTTTTCTTAGTTAATTTGTTAATTAATTAGGAATTTGTATATTATTCGGACTGTATATTTCGGACTGTATTATTCTTTCATTTTCGGACTGTATTATTTATTCGGTCCCTCCGAGCGAGGGCATAATTGTAATAAGTGTGTGTGAGTGGGTGTATGTCTTCCAATCCCCATTTCTTTCTTCCCTTTTATTTACCCGCTTATGTTGGTAGATTAGGGCACATCTAAATTAGCATACCTTATGCTATGCATGCGTGCATCCATGCATTTGTTTACATGCACCGGGCTCGGTACATCATACAAACTGCATCGTATTTTCAATTCCAATTTGAATACGTGATAGTTGTAACATTTCACATGCCATGCTTAGGGTTAGCCGAGCCTACTCTAGGATGCATTTATGCCTGTGTTGCATTAGTCACTTAACATAAACTAGGTCATGCATGTTTGCTAACCGGGTTATTGTTTTTGGCACGGAGTACGATGTAAGTTTTTATGCTTTAGCACTTCGCATGCGTGTGAATGCTGCCATGACAGTATGCTTGCTATGCGGCTAAGTGCTTATGTGAGATAAACTGTTTGAATGCCTGTGGGTGGAGGTTAGGTTGCTTGAGTTGGAGTAACTCATTGAAATCTGTATTTTAGCCTACTTGCGAGTAGCAAAACCGGCACGTTTTTCGAGACAAAACGGATATGCAATGATTATTTCCGAATTAGGCAACCTAGTCTATACTTGTTTGCTGTGCGCATAACATAGTAATTCTAGGCTAATAATTGGAATAAGAGCATGTAATGTTTTCAAAATCGGATATCACGGTTAGTAGAGGCCGGTCTTCGGACGGGCGAAAGGGGGTGCTCATAGCTGACCTTCCCCGATCGTACCCAAGCTCCCGAGCCAAGACATTTGGTGATGACGGACACGTGGCCTTCGGCACCGAGTCAGGGTTTCCTAAATTCCCCCATTAAAAAATATTTAGGTGGCGACTCTGTAATCTGGCAAAGCAGTCCATGTTTGGCACTACTTTTCAAAAAATCTGTTTTTCTTTAAAACGATTTGCCAGAGTTGGACTCTTTGGTTCAGATTTAGAACCGCAACAAAAACGGAAGAGTCCGAGCTGTAGCGCGGTCCCTCGCGGGGCGTGGTTACACTTGTGTGCTTGCATTGTTTGTTCACATGCTCATGTTGCATCCCTAGCTAACATGATTAGGTCGCAATGCATCTTGCATGCATGCCTTGTCCCTTGATTTGGTGATGGGGATTGGGCTCTTTGATTGTTTAGTTTGCATTTCATTTGACATGAAAATTGCACACTTGATCCTTTGGGCCATCATGCATGGAAATGCGTGATTGGTGGCCCGAGAATCGAGGCACATCCTCCTTTGAGTCACAAACATGATAAGGAATGTGTTGGATGCATACATTGCTTGAATTGAGCTACCATGCAAGTTTTGCCCTCTGCTGCTGTGAGTTACAGGTTCTGCAGGAACTTATTGCCGGCCGGCAATATTTAGTGCCGACCGGCAGTCAATCGACAGCCGATGGATTCATTTTGTGCCGGTGACCACAAATTCACTGCCGGTGATCATTCTACTTGGCCGGTGATGATTCCCAGTATCCAGAGAGGCATCCTTGGGACTTTGGCAATTTTCAGAGGAGCAAAGTAGGGAAAACAGAGGCAGGCTAGGCACGGTAGTGCAATTCCGAGCGGAATCCGAGCGCGCATGCATTGAGCCCTCCCCCGAGGCGGTTTACTGTTTCTATTAGATTAATTAATTTGTTAATTAATTAGGCATTTTGTAATATTTAATTAGCTTGCGTAGTTAATTAATTTGTATATTCTTTCGGTCCCTTCGAGCGAGGGCAAATTTGTAATAAGCGTGTGTGAGTGTGTGTATGTCTTCCAACCCCACTTCTTCTTCCTTCCCTTTTATTTACCCGCTTATGATGGTAGATTAGGGCACGTTTATTTTAGCATACTTTATGCAATGCATGCGTGCATCCATACATTTGTCGACATGCACCGGGCTTGGTACATCATACAAACTGCATTGTATCTTCAAATCTAACTTGAATACGTGCATCGAATGATCGCATTTCACATGCCATTTTAGGGTTAGCCGAGCCTACTCTAGATTGCATCTTCGTGTGTGATGCATTAGTCACTCTAACATGAACTAGGGCATGCATGTTTATTAACTAGTTTATTGTTTTGGCACGGAGTACGATGTAAGTGTTTACGCTTTAGCATATCGCATGCGTGTGAATGTTAACATGACAGTATGATTACCATGTGGCTAAATGCTTATATGAGATAAACTGTTTGAATGCTTGTGGGTGGAGGTTGGATTGCTTGAGTTGGAAAAACTCGTTGAAATCCGTATTTTAGCCTACTCGCGAGTAGCAATTTCAAAACTGTTTTCAAAACAAACGGATATGCAGTGCTTATTTCCAAATTAGGCAATCTAGTCTATACTTGTTTGCTGTGCGCATAACATAGTAATTCTAGGCTAATAATTGGTTTAAGAACACATAACGTTTTCGAAATTGGATATCACGGTTAGTAGAGGCCGGTCTTCGGACCGGGCGAAAGGGGGTACTCATAGCTGACCTTCCCTAATCGTACCCAAGCTCCCGAGCCAAGACATTTGGTGATGACGGACACGTGGCCTTCGGCACCGAGTCAGGATTTCCTAAATTTCCCATTTTAAAAAATATTTAGGTTTTACCGGGGCACCCTCTTCGACCATTCGACCTAGTGCATATTCGGAATCCATAGTGACCATTCCAAACTAGGACAGGTTGCTTACCCGATATAGGTTGTTTGAAACCGCTGCGTGCGTAGTGAAACCCTAGCTCCTGACAAAATAGGACAGGGAAACCCTACCCCAACATAGGGGTGTATTGGCTCTCTTCTACCTGTTATGTGCTTTTAGAGTGTATCTCTGCAGGGAACGCATATATCAGTTTGCAAGTTTGGGTATCCGGCCTGAGGGCACCAGTATCAGTGTTGTTGAGAGTCAGTTGTGTCTGCGGGTATCAGTTCAGTTTTGACCAGTGATTCTGAAGAATAGTGATCAGTAGTAGAGTGCAGTTGTTCGGCTACACCCGTGTTTGATCTGTTTGGGGCTGAAATACTGCTTGTTTTCCGTTTCAGTTTAGAGATTCAGAGAGTCGATCCAGAACAGTTAGTGTCTTCTCCTTGCTGAGGAAGGACTGAGCATGACGCAGAATTCAGAAGAGATCATGGTCATGACGGCCGCGTTGGATCAAGGAAACACCCTACACAGTGAGACTACTGTTGATATGCCGCATCCACCCAGATCGCCGGCTGCGCACCCAATTTGGACCCCCCCAACTATATCAGGCTCGCGAGCCTACTACATTTGAACTAATGGGAATGATAGGTGATCTTCAAAGATCCGTGGCGGATCTCGCCTATGGAATGTCAGCTTCATCGCCAGCCACACCATATGCCGGGAGCTTTGTACCCCAGGAGCCCCCGCTGTTGGGCCGAATTGTTATTGAACTCAGCCAACCGGAGATGACCTCCAGCTATGGCAACGACGCATCAAACCAAACTCTAGATCAGGCTGGGGCCAGAGACAAAGGCAAGATAAAGACAGATGCCGACCCTATCGAACAGCTGCTATGGGCAGTCGAGGCTATGAAAGCCGGGGGGATGAACAAGCAACAGATATCTGCAGTCATGACAAAAGCTGTAGAGGACGCTTTCCCCACTCCGCCTGAGGGCAGTTCCAGTCAATCAGAGAACCGAGACAGGCCCCGTCATGCCAAAACAGTTCTTCCCCCTCCTAACCTTGCATCTGGAAAGGATCAGAAATCCAAGGCTGTACCCGCCGATCCGTTCGCTAGCGCATCTAGCAAGAGTGCTCAGGCTCCAAAGTACCTGCCCCGAGGGCGCAGGGTCTTCCATGCTCTCTACATGCCATTGTCCAAGGCACTTCAAATCCTTGCCGAGTGGGGACACCTTAAACCCCTGGAGCCTCGGCCTCTCCCAAAGAATCTCCCTGCCACACATGATGCTGCTCTGTACTGTGCGTACCACCAGCAGACAGTCCATGCTACCGACAATTGTTTTTGCCTCCGGCATGAGGTGCAAGATTTGATTGACAACGAGGTTATCCTCCCCCCCACCTCAGCAAAGTCCGTCACCACCCAGTTGTTGGATGTTGAGGACACAGATACTGCGAGTATGTAATCAGAAGGTGAACCGCCTGTAGGCAGTGCTTGGCACATTTTTAGATGTGGCGTTTGGCACGCATTTTTGGGCATCTATTAATTTCTGTAAATTCTGACTTGGGTGTCGAGTCAGTCTTCTGTTTTGTCTTGAGTCTGTCTCATTGTTTTGAGTCAGTTCTTTTGCTTAAGGGTCTGTCTTGTTGTAATGAGTCAGTCCCTCTTGTATAGAATACCAGGTGATTTCGGGGTTGTTGCCTCAAACACCGTTTCGTCTTGTAATTAGTTGTTTTTGCTTTTTGAGTCTCTTGCTGCCAAGGAGCCAGTTATACCAACAAATCTGAATGAAACAGCTGTGGCTATCACGTTCCGTACTTGTTGCTATTTGAGTCAGCCGTGCCAGAAGATGTGGATGGAACGACAGTATATACCACCTACTCTTTGGTGCCTTGAACATCGTTATAATGACCTAAGCTTTTCATAAAAACCCTTTTCGAACACTGCGGTGAGAAAAACGAAGAGGAAGGAATTCCTCGGGTTTTGTAAAAATTTTGATCATTTTGAGAGAAAGAGAGGCACGCTAAGCTTTTAACGAATGAAGTCAGGCTTGTCGGCGTGAGTACTGAGAAGGACCCTGGTTTGATCTAGACTGGTTCCACACTATCTTCAGCGCGAGCGATTTGTCGCTTTCTTAAAAACTTTCAAAAACAAAATGTTTTGCGCGGTCCTGCGAAGACCTGTGTGGAATCGCTCTTGAGATCGTGCAGCCCAGGATCGCTCTCAGCCTCAAGATTCAATTTACCTGTTGCAAACTGGAATCCGTTCAAAACATTCAGTGCCATGAAACGCCTGTGTGGCCCATTTTGAAGTAGCCCTCGAGCAAGAGGCACCAAAGCCAGATTAAGAAGATCAGAGCCCACCAAGCGAGGCTCATGAAGCAGCCGTGATGAACTTTTCTGCAAATCAATACACAATCATTCTCCTGGACACGGAGAGGCTTCAATCTCAAAACCATTTGGCATGGGCTTGCTATGCTTTTACCCTTTGAGAGGCTCGCTGGGCCGAAAACCCAGAAGGGCGGTCCAGGCAAAAGTTAGAGCAAAGAAAAAAAAAGAAAAAGAAAAATACAAAAAAAAAAGAAAAAGAAAAGAACAAAGAATAGCAAAAGAAAAGAAAGAAAAAATGAAGAAAATGCAAAAGAAAAGAAAGAAAAAGAAAAACATAGCTCGCAAGGTCGAAAACCCGCATTGGGCACCTTGGCAAAAGTTAGAGCCTAAACAGTGAAGGTTAAAATACCCAAGTGTACCTTAACCGGAACTACGTAAGGCTTGATTCCCATGTTTGGGATACGTAGGCAACTTCATCCTGAAGTCCAGCCCCCAACGCTTCCATAGCGTCCAGTCCATGTCATGGTTTTGATCACGTGTGCCTCCTCGAATCTGATGTCTCGATCGCAGCAACCTGGAACTATGTGATTAACTTCTCTTGAAATCCAACCACCAACACCTTCCAGGTGACTGCGTCCATACATTGATTCAAACCGTCTTCGTCTCCTCCACGTCCGAGGGTCCGATCGTCGTCAACAAGGACTGGCTTACAATGCCGCGGCATCATCCAAACAAGGGGCAACTTTCCGTTGCCATACAGTGCCATAAGCTGCCCTGAGTTACCGTCCAAACCAGGGGCAACTTTCCGTTGCCTTATCCCCCTTTAAGCCAGGGGCAATTTTCCATCGCCTCCGATCCGAGGTTGCATATCTCGAGGGTAAGTTCCGCGCTCGTTGAGCGTTGACTGTTTGCAAAAGAATAGTTTTTGAAAATTTTCACTAAGGTTGACTTATTTTCTCGAAAACTATTTCTTTTTTCAAAATTGGACCATGTTTGGATCCAAAAGGGAGAATTTTCAGTGCTCACAGCCTGACTTGTATGATGTTCAAATCAAAAATCGAATAAGTGTGTTAATCCAACTCTCATTTTGGTCAGAACTTGTTTTAGGAAGAAAACAAAAAAATGGTCAAAGTGACGAACTAGGGGCACAATTGAGTCGGGTCTTCTGTCTTTCCCCCGCCAACATACTCGCCGGAAAGGCACTCTATCCACTATGAAAAATAGCCGTGAGCTAACAGTGCTGGGTGTGAACCTGCGACTTCCTATTCATCCATCAATCACCCTGGGGAGGGATGAAAAATGAGAGAATAAAGAATAGAGAGGTGTAAGCAGAGAGAGAAGTAAGAAGAGGGTTTTGAGAGAAAAACCGAGCCCGAGGGCCGAGCGATGTGAGAATCACAAATCAGAAAGGGTGGGAAATAGTACCCGGAAGAATTGGCTCCTCGAGATTTGAGGTCCTTGTGTAAACATGTCCGTGTGTCGTGTCTTTTGATTTGTCAGCCTCGATTTTGGCTTTGAGTCTTTTCCGAGTGTGTCTCGTCGTGTTCAGGTCGTGTGCCTTTTGTTTCTCTGTTTGAGTCTGTCTCGCTGTGTTCTGTGGTAGGCTCGATACCCCGGTTGTGAAACCCCTTTTCCAAAGATTAATCGTTTGTGCTCAGAATGCTGTGCCATTCTCTACATTCGTGCGAAGCAAGAGAAAGAAAGGGAAAATTTGGGACATCCAAGTGTGTTTCAACTGCAACCGTGTCAGTTTTGTGATCCGTCTTGTCAGATCGGGTTATTTGTTCAGGGTTGCTGTGTGCAGAATGAACCAAGTGCTATTTATGGGCTGTATGCAGATCAATCCCCAGTAGAGTATGGGCTGTATTATGCAGTTTGAGCAGTGGTTTGTATGAGTTGTTTGCTGTTAGTTGGTTGGTTATCCGATTATCATAGTGCAAGTGCTCAAATTACAAGTATTCACTTTTCAGACAACAGATCGAGATCATTTACATTTGAGGTGTAATATGATGCAATACAGTGCAAGGTATGAAATGTACACAAATGTAAACACTCTTTTAGACAAAAGTTTGTTTCATTTCATATCATCTTTTCAAGTACATAAATTTTGGAAACAAAATCTGCATGCGGCAGTACAAAGTACCCTAACTACTGACAAAAGGGGAAAATGTAAAAAAAGGAAGAAAAATAGCAAAATCTGTATCAAATGTCAAAAATGCCTCCGG
>JAPPVO010000085.1:0-22025 GCA_030407325.1 Camellia japonica
TTTCAAATAACACATACAAGATAATAAACGGGGTCGCCGAGCTAAACCGGAGGCTCGGTCTGAATCTCGGTCTTGCTGAGATTTTCCATCAATATAGTTTAAGTAGGAATAAGAGCGGGCTCTGCTGGTACCTCAAAGTGAAAAAGGGCCGAGCAAAACTCATTGAGGGCAACCCCGACAAGGAAACAAATGATGACGACTTCCTCTGGGTGTCCGGTAATTACGAGGACACCGAGGCGCCCATACCGGGCTGGTACATTAGGAAAGATTTTGGCCGTGCTGGTAAGTAGCCCGGCTGACCGCACTATCTTCTTTCTGCATTTCATTTTTGTCGTCTTTTGCCGGTCTAACACTTGTCTCCTTTCTGCAGATAGACACTTGGCAGCGGACTACCATCAGGCCGACCCCGAAGCCATCCGAGCTCTGCTGCGTCACCCCGAGGAGGAAAGGGCGGCATCAAAACTCTCGGTTTCGAGCAGACATACAACTACCAGGCGCCGCGCAAAAGCAGAGTAACCGACTTCCTGCGTGCTCCATCCCCTGAACCAGATCCCAACTTGCCACCGATCAGACTCGTCCCTCTTTCAGCCGAGCAAGAAATGGCGAAGATCAGGGCTATCAAGTCCATGATCACTGGAGAGGAAGGGGAGTCCCAACCGCCAGAAGCGACCGGGGGAACATCCTCCACCCCGGCGGGCAAGCAGAAGGAGCCGTGCTTGCTCTCGCCAGCGAACAACAGGCTGGCCGGCCAAAGAAAAGGCCGAGGAAGGAGAAAGCCGGTCAGGGCCTCGTCGACGAAGACTCTACCGAGCTAGCATCCAACGAGCTGGCGACCAGACCGAGCAACAACAGCCGGCAAAGCCAAGGGCAAGGGCCCAGCCACCCCCCCGGTCTGGGAGCCCGAGTTCGTCTACCAAGGCCGTCCAGTTTCGGCTGAGGATTCCGTCTACGCTGATAAGGATTATTCCCTGGTTTCAACATGACCAAGGGGTTAATCCTTCCAGCAGACATGAAAAAACATGATGAACTGTCCGACCTGAAGGTCCTGCGCTCGGCGGCAAAATCCATCGTGCTGGTAAGCTTTCCATTTTTGCTTCAACTGTTTGCTCGGTTTTGCTCGGTTCTTCAAACACTTATATCTTTCATCTGTTTTCAGGCCGCGCAAAAGAATTATCTGGCGCACGACCGGATGATAAAAGTGCGGCAGAGCCTTCGGGACGCCATTGCCGAGAACAACGCGCAAAAGACCGAGATAGCGAACCTGAAGGCAGCGCAGGAGGCTATCGCGGCGGAGCGAGATAAGCTGCAGCAGAAAGTTGACCGAGCTGATGCCGACAGGCAACGCGCCGTGAAGTCAACCAAAGCTCGGTATCTCGCCGAGCTGAGGAAACTGCGTGATGCGCACAAGGAAGCTCTGGACAAGGCGGTGGATGATGCAGAGGACCGGGGCTATGCTCAGGGGGAGAAAACCTATGAACGGCAAGTCCAGGCTACGAAGGACATCTTTTTCCAGTGCGGCTGGAAAGCCGCCGTGGAGAAAGTTGGACTTGGTCAGGATTCTGCCATGTTCATCAGTCCGCCTGCCGCATATATCCCGGTCTACATGCAGGCGTACGCCACTGCCGCGCAAAACCGACTTATTGCCGAGGCAAGGAAAGAGGCTGAGGAAGAAGCCGCCGCCGCGGAACAAACCGAGCAAACTCCACCCGAAGCATCTCCAAATGCCGAAGATGAAGTGATTGATCGGGAGGTTCTTACGGTGGAAGGCACCGACAATGAAGCCGAGAAAACCTGCCGGAGCAAACTGTGGAGGAGACCGGGCAAACCGTGCTGTTGCCGAACAATCAACTGGGCTGGACCTAGATTGAATCGTGCCTTTTCAATCTTCCTTTTTGTTTTTCTTCTTTTCATTTGGTTGTAACCGGGCTAGGCCCCACCTCTTGTACTGAATTTCATTTTATCAATGAAACTTGAACTTTTTGCTCGCTCATTGTCTATTCTTGTTTGGTTCGTATGTGTGAATTTCTTGCTTCAAACTTTAATCAACTGGCAGGTCGGCTAAACCGCACAAACTGCCGAGCTAAAATCAGCTCACAAGTAATCTAGTCAGGACTAGCAGTTGCACTTTCAAATGAAGTGACATTTGCACCTGGCCGAGCAAAATCCGCTCGGCCTTGATCAGTTTGCAGACTGTAATTCCAGTACTTCAATATGGCCGAGCAAAAACCAGCTCGCCTTTCAAGTTTTTTTTTTTTTTAACGCCAATATTTTCCTTTAGCCGAGCAAAGTCAGCTCGGCCTTATAACTGTTGGGCAAGACACCAACATTGCCAATTCCGCCGAGCAAAATCAGCTCGTTTCCCATATTGGACAAGACACCAATATGCCAAATGGGCCGAGCAAAATCAGCTCGGCTCCTACATTGGGCAAAACACCAATGTTTTAGTTAGGTTGGTCATGCCGCCAACATTCCAACTGGGCGAGCAAAACCAGCTCAGCCCTAATGCGCATTGCTCCATAGGCAAACTGTTTGTGCGGTCTGCTCCCATTCCGAGGAAAACAGTCCGGTCCCGCCCAGGTCGGTCTTCTTGCCCCTGGCATCCATAATTGCCTTTTGTGTCTTGCTATATCATTGGACAAACGTAATACCAAACAAGAAGAGGGACTAATTTTCATTACAAAAACATTGCTATCTTTTACATCAAGTGCCAAAGGCTAGGGGTCTAGAAAAGCTAAACAACATAAGCAAATTACATTTCAAAAGTAAAAGACCTTAAGGTTGGCTGCATTCCATGGTCTGGGGACAGCCTTGCCATCTAAATCTTCCAGATGGTATGCCCCCTTGCCAGCAAGACCAACCACCTTGTATGGTCCTTCCCAATTTGCACCGAGCTTTCCTTCGCCAGGGATCACTGTGTTGCCAAGCACTTTCCTTAAGACCCAATCCCCAATCTTGAATAGCCTGGGGTGCACTGCCTTGTTGTATTTTTTAGAGAGTTCTTGCTGATAGGCCGCTATGTGGATTAATGCGCGCTCTCGTCTTTCTTCAGCAAGGTCCATTCTAATGCCACGGCTTCATTGTTCAGATCGGGCTGGAAACCTTCAGAGCGGATGGTTGGCATGCCAATTTCCAGCGGGATGACGGCCTCCATGCCGTAGGCCAAAGCGAATGGTGTTTCCCCGGTCGACCGTCTTGGCGTAGTGCGGTATGCCCAGAGCACATTGGGGAGTTCCTCAGCCCATTTTCCCTTAGCTTTCTCAAGCCGCTTCTTCAGCCCGTCCAAGATGGTCTTGTTTGAGGCCTCTGCTTGGCCATTTAGACTGAGGATAGGCCGGCGTCGAATTGTAGAACTCAATCTTCAGCTCTTCGCAAAATCCGCGAAAGAGTTTCCCGTCGAATTGAGTGCCATTGTCTGAGATAAGGGCCCTGGGTATACCGAAGCGAGTGATGACGTTTTGCCAAACAAACTTCTTCACATCCTTTTCCTTGATGGTCGCCAGAGGCTCGGCCTCGACCCACTTGCTGAAGTAGTCGGTGGCCGCGATGAAGAACTTGCGATTGCCCGGTGCTGCTGGGAGTGGTCCGACAATATCCAATCCCCAAAGTGCGAACGGCCAAGGACTTGAAAGGGTAGCAAGTTCTAGCTGGCTGGTGGATCTGTGGTGAGCGAATTTCTGACACTTTTCACACCGGCGAACGTATTTCTGCGCGTCCGCCTGCATGCACGGCCACCAGTAACCTTGGGAAATTGCTCGGTACGCCAAAGATCTGCCCCCTGTATGGCTTCCGCAAATGCCCTCATGATCTCATAGAGGAAAAGCCTCCACCTTGGCGGGGTGGACACACTTCAAATACGGCCCGGTGAAAGATCTCTTTACAAGGCTCCGGACGGGGAGAGCCAAAACCGCTCTGACTTTGCCCGGATCTTGTGGGCCGCCTTCTTTTCTTCTGGTAGAACTCTATCTTTCAGGAAGGCAATGATGGGGTCCATCCAAGAGGGGCCCAAGTCGGCGCAGAGTATCTCGGTTGCTTCTGGCTCCTCAATGCTTGGCCGAGGCAAAAACTCTATCATCAAGGGATTGGGAAAAGCTGTCTGAGTGGAGGCGAGCCCGGCCAATTCGTCAGCCGTGTTGTTTTCTTCGCGGTTGATCTGTTCCACTCTTATCGCGGAGAACTTCTTGATCTCTTCTCGCACCAGCGCCTGATACTTGGCCATCTTTCATCCCTGGCCTCATACTCCCCTGAGACTTGATTGACCACCAGCTTGGAGTCGCTGAAGACCATAAGGGCTGTGGCTTTCATCCTCATGCGCTTCTCAGACCGGCGAGGAGGGCTTCATACTCTGCCTCGTTGTTGGACGCCGGGAAGCCGAGCGTAATTGCTTGCTCAATAATCAGCCCATCCGGTGAAGTCAGCACAATTCCTAGCCCGGCCCCATGCCTGTTGGACGCCCCATCGACGAAGAGTTTCCACATCTCGCCAATGAACAGCTTCCAGCAATCAGACGGATTTTGAGAACTTCTCAATTCCAAGTCTCTGGTCGGCCCATTCTGGTCTTTTGCTCGTCTCCGATGGGTTCATTTTTCAGCAAGTCGTCGGATTTTGCTAGTTCGGTCGGCTTTGCCCTTCTCCCACTTGCGAGCCAACACTTGTCTCCGTTGCCAGAACCATGGGTTGTGCTAAATCCGCACTAACCAAATCAATCGGGCAAACTGGATGCGTCCCGGGGCAAATTCCGCCACGAAGTCCGCAAGCGCTTGAGCCTTGATTGCGGTGCGCGGTCGAAACTTGATGTCATACTGCCCCAATTCCACGGCCCATTTCAAAATTCTCCCAGTGAAGTCTGCCTTTTCAAAGAGCACCTTGAGCGGGAACTCGGTTAACACAACTATTGTATGGGCATGAAAATAGTGTGCAAGCTTTCTTGATGCCATCATCAGAGCCAGCGCCAACTTTTCCAAAGGGAGGTACCTTGTCTCGGCCGGGAGCAAAGTCTTGCTCACATAGAAGATGGGCAAGTGTTGGACACCTTCTGCGCGAACCAGGACGCGCTCACTGCATGTTGAGAGACCGCCAAGTAGAGGTACAACTCTTCGCCCGGCTGCGGCGTTACCAAAATAGGGGCTGAGGAGAGATACGCCTTTAGGTCTGCCAGTGCCCGGTCGCACTCATCATCCCAAAAGAACTTGGACTTCAAGTTTTGAAAAAGGGCCTGCAACGATCCGAAGACCGGCTGATAAATCTGTTCAGCGCGGCTGCCATCCCGGCAAGATGTTGCACGTCCTTTGTGGAATTCGGGCGCTCCAGCTCTTGTATTGCTTTGATTTGGGATGGGTCGGCTTCAATTCCTCGGTTTGTAACCAGAAAACCCAGAAACTTTCCAGTGCCAACTCCGAAGGCGCATTTGGAGGCGTTCAGACGAAGCTTGTGATGCTTTAGTATGGCAAACATTTCTGCTAGGTCGGCGAGGTGCTGAGACTTCTCCTTACTCTTCACTACCATATCGTCAATATAGGCTTCCATAGTTCGGCCCAAGAGAGGAGCAAACATCTTTGTGACCATCCGCTGAAAGGTTGCCCCGGCGTTCTTCAGTCCGAACGGCATGACTTTGTAGCAATATAAGCCTCTGGGGGTGGTGAACGACGTGATCTCTGTCCGGTTTGTACATGGCTATCTGATGATAGCCGCGATATGCATCCAAGAAGCTAAACCTCTGATGGCCAGCGGTAAATCCACCAGCTGGTCAATTCGAGGGAGGGGAAAGCTATCCTTCGGGCAAGCGCGGTTGACAGTCTTGTAGTCAACGCAGACTCGCCATTTGCCGTTCTTCTTAGGAACCACCACCGTGTTAGATATCCACCGAGGGTATTGCACCTCCTCTATAGCCCCGGCTTCCAACAAATTCTTCACCTCTTCTGCCACCACTTCAGCATGGTGCAAGGCTGAGCGGCGCGTCCTCTGTATGACTGGCCGTGCGTTAGGGAAGACATTCAACTGGTGGCAAATGAAGCTTGGGTCGACGCCAGGCATATCGTAAGGCGTCCACGCAAAAGCCTCCAAGTTGGAAACCAAGAAATTGATATAATCTGACCGTTCGGCGCTAGACAAAGATGATCCCAGGAGGAAGAACTTAGCCGGATCGTTTTCGTCAATGCGCACTTCCACCAAATCTTCGACCGATTTTTCCTCGGCCTTTCTTCCCACGTCTTCAAGGACCTCCTTTCCCTCGGGCCCCTCGATCATCTGGACAAACCCTTTGGCTGCTCGGCTGCCATTTACCGCAACAAAGCATTGTTTGCCATCACCTGGTCTCCCCAAACTTCCTCTATTTGCCCGTTCGACGCCGGAAAGCGCATGACTTGGTGGAAGGTCGAAGCAACCGCTTGCATGGCGTGCAGCCAGCCCCTGCCTAAGATCAAGTTGTAGGTGGATGGAACTTTGAGCACCCAGAACTCCACTTGCTTTATTACTGAACCCGCTTTGACCGGCAAAATAATCTTTCCAATTGGCCACTCCGGCTGTGAATTGAAGCCGACCAAAGGAGAGGTCGCAGGGGCCAAGTCCTTGTCTTCCAACTTCATTTGTTTGAACGCGTCATAATACATGATTTCGACCGAACTTCCCTGGTCGATCAAGATTCTCTTGATATCAAAGTCCTTGACGCGTAGTGTCACCACCAAAGCATCATTGTGCGGCATCTGCACCCTTTCCAAGTCTTTGGTCGAGAAGGAAAGGATGTCCCTCTCTTCGATTTTTCCCTTCTTCACGGCGGGCTGAACAGAGAGCACTTCCCTCATGTGCTCAGCCTTCTTTATCATCCCTCTAAGTTCGCAAACCCTTGCCGGTTCAATGATGCCGTGGATGACGTTGATTACACCTTGCGGGGGAATCTCCAGGGCGGCTAGGCCATTTGGCTCGGCTTGTCCTGCTGGCGCGGCCTTGACGCCCCCATCTATGTATTGATCAAGATGCCCTGCTGCCACCAACTCTTCTAAGTGTTGTTTGAGCGGCAAACAGTCCTCTGTTCGGTGCCCCCGTTCCTCATGAAAGGTGCAACGGTATTTTGAATTGAAGCCCCTCTGTGCATTCCCCAACTTTGCGGGCCACCGGACAAAGGGCTCACCTCGGATCTCGCTCAAAATGCGGTAGATAGGGATTTTGAAGACCGTGGTGATTCCTGTCCGCGCCTTCAATTTTCTCTTGGCATCTTCTCTGCTGCGTCGCGGGGGGCATCAGCTCGGTCGTTTCTACGACCCTTGTTTCTGTCGTCGCGGCCGGTCCCATGACGCTGATCTTTTGATCGGTCATTTGGGCGGTTTTCCTCCTGCCCGACCGAGTGGACTTTCCCCGCTACCCTTCTGTCCACCGCGACCGGATTATCCTTCTCGGTCGCAGAGGCGGCGTCATCTTCCACACGAATGTGCTCGTTGATCCGCTGCATCAAAGATTCCATGGTTGTGGGCTGATGCATCGTGAGGAATCTCGCAGCCTATGTCCGACTGGGAGACCCCTCTTGTACTGAGTGATCGCCAGATTGGTAGGGCAGTCAAGGATCTCGTTGTAAGTTTCCCAGTATTTCGCGTTGTATGCCTTCAGCGAACTTCCAGACTCCATCTTGACGCCCAGGAGATGGTCAACCTCCTTCGGCGTTCGAGTGTTGGTCTTGAATCTGGTGACGAAGGCTTCTGCTAGCTGTTGCCACCCCTCTATACTCCCCTCCGGGAGCCTTTCGAACCATTTCAAGCCCAGCTCTCCCAAGCTTGCTGGGAATATGAGACACATCAGGGCGTCGTTGCGCCGGTGGCCAGCCATCACCTGCCGGTAATGACTCACGTGCATGTACGGATCCGTCTTGCCGTCGTACAAAGTGAACTTTGGCTGGTGGAATCCGGCAGGAGTGGAGTGCTCTCAATCTCTGGGGACAGCGGCGTGGCTGTAAGTCTCGCCAGCTCTTTGTCCACCAGCGCAGGGGCCATGACTCTGGGCGCCGGCATCACCACTTCTTCACTGCAATGAACTGGGGCACTCAACCTCTGGAGCGCCGGCACCCTCTGAGCCTCTCGACGGCGCGCTCTCTCCTCCAACACGTCCCTGAGATCCCTGGAACGGGAGGAGGCAGAGTATCGCGACGTTGACGACGGGTGTGAGGGGCGGTAGGTGCTGTCGCGAGTGAGGGATCTGCCCTTCTCTGGTCGGAATCTCCCACCCCATAATTCCTGGTGATGGAGATAGAGTGAGTCCTCCTTTGGCGGCGACTGCTAGAACGAGGGGAGGGGGTGCGCTCACTGAGGTTGCCCTCTCCAGCAACACCCTTCCCCTAACTTGGCGCTTCAGCAGCTCCATCTCCGCCGCCATCTTACGAATGAGGGCGTCTTGGTCCTTGAGTTTGTGCTCCAGGCGCTGCTCACGGGACTCCCCCCGGTGTCGGCGGCCCTCTGGACTCTGCGAGCGATCGGAACTCCTCCCACGCTTATCGCGCGCTCCTCGCGAGAAGTTTCCAGGCCCGCCATGGTTGGAACATTCGGGGGGCCTTCTCTCCTTCGGACATACTCTGGAGTGACACCATCGACGACGGACAGCGGAACTTCGTCGTTGTTGGCCATGGAAATGGTCGAAGAAGCTCGAAGAACAAGGGTTGAATATCAAAGACTTCCCACAGACGGCGCCAATTGTACGGGGGCGAAATATCCTTTGCTCTCCGTACGCCTTGAACGTCAAGCTTCTGGTGACGGCGTCTATCTCTGCAACACAAAAATGGTGAGCTGCCCGGCGGTGGTGTGCCGGAAAGACCCTCCGACGATCAAGTCAGATCACTAAGGAAGAAGACAATCAGAAGGAGAGTGTTTGTGAGAGTGAATTCGCATACCTCCAACGTTCGTCTTTCTCCCTATTTCTAGGCTGGCCATGCAGCCTCAAGATTGTGCGCGCACTACCTCTGCTGTCCTTCCCTGGACAGGTGGCAGTGCGCGCCTCTCACCACCTTACGCGTGTAAAGGTTTTGTCCTTCCACCAGTACACACAGAACTGTCCAACGGTATTGAGGCGTGCGTGGAGCAGATGTCCTCTCCCTCACGCCATTGGCCCAGGTGGCACTCCTAACCGGAGTACCACGACCGGCCTAACACTGTGAGAAATGCCATCTCATGCACCTAACCGTGCTATACGTCACGGCCTGTCCCTTGGGATCAGGCGAAAGCCTGACCACCTCGGCCGAACTATCCTTGACCGTTCATCATGACCAACCGGTTGCGAGGCATGCCGGCCTCCAACCGTTCTATCTCCAATCTCGGTCACACGAAGCCATCTTTATTGGTTGAGCGGTTCAGGGCGTACCGGCCCTGATCGCACCCAAGGTGTAGCTCGGGCTACCTCTTAACTCGGTCGTCATTCGCTAACTTGAGCTCCGTCTAATACGTGCAATCACAGCACGGCCGGCCAAGAGCATGCCAGACCGGTCAACATCTCTGACCGTGCAAGTCAGGCCGAGTCAATAGAGGACTTTGCTCGGCGTCATGTAGTCCGTCAAGTCTGACGCCGTATCAACTCGGCCGTACTGCCCGATGCAAATCTTCCCTCTCATATATATATATATATATTTATTTATTTATCAAGAATTTTACATTTTCAATTTATCACTCTTCAATCATTTCTAATGATGTGATATTGATGTTAGACCTCATATGTGAGAAAATTTGATAAATCAAAATTTTAAAACTTATTAGATTATATCAGTAAAAAATAATTTTTAAAAATAAAAATAAGTGTTCAGACATTTGTTATATATTATATATATGTGGGTTTGATTTCCCTGGCCGTATTTGGTACAGCTTAATTTCAGCTTTTCAGCTTTCAGCTTAATTTAACTATTTTGATGTGTTTGGTTTACCTTAACAATACAGCTTATAATTTTTTTAAGTCAGAAATCAACTTATTCTTTGAGTGGGGGCAGGAGAAGCTTAATTTATAAGTCAGTAGAAATCAGTTTATGTTCATAGTTATAAGTTAAAGTTGTTAAGGTATAAAACTATAAGTACTTTCCCACAGCTCTACCAAACATGGCCTTTGTGTGTATATTCCGATGGGAGGGTTGTGATGGTGGTATGCAGCTGGTGTTGGTGTTGGTTGGTGTTGGTGTGGTGTTGATATTAGAGATGCTGATTGTGAACTGGGGCTGTTTGGGCACGAAGATAAAAGAAAAATAAATTTGTATTTGTATTTGTTTTGTTTGGTTACAAATATAATGTGATGGAAATTTATTTTTATAAATGAGCGGTGCTATATACACCAATTAGTATATTAACTAGTGTATCAGTACTAGTTATGACATTATTATTGACCTTACTCATTATATAAATTATAAATATCAAAAATATTTTAAAGTATGTCACATCATCAATTGATACATTAGTTAGTGTACTAATTAGTGCATACAATATTAGTCTTTGTAAATGGGTGAAAAGTAATTGTACATTTATTGTTAATCTCAATTAACTATAAATTTAACATGAGAGATCAATGTAATTTTAGAAACTATAATAGATTGTTTTGTATTTAGGTGTATGTAATTAACTCATATTAATAAGCAACACCTTTGCTTTGTTTAACTTTTCCTCTAAAAAAAAAAAAAAAAAAAAAAATCATCAAAGAAGAAAAAGAGCTGTTTTTCTAAAATAATTGAGGAGCTCCACAAGTTGTTAGAGATTTAACCGAGTTTCATAATTAATTGCGTAATATTTTATTATTTGTTTTGATCAAAAAGAGTACAGAATTAAAAAATAAAAAATTATTGATTATATGGAATGAGTACAAAGTAGGGATGAGTGTGAGTCGGTTGCAGTTAGGGGTGTGCGCGGTGCGGATCGGTGCGGTTTGAGAGAAAAATAGAAATCGTATGGCGGGTGGCGGATTGATAAAAGTGTCACTAGAATTTACCATTTTCCTTATCAAAAACCGGCGATTCGATTGGCAAATAATGGCAGATTTGTCTTGACGGTTCGGGCGGATTGGCGGTTTATAAAAAATATAATTCAAATTACAAAATTTAAATCAAAGAGTAAAAAAAAGACGAGAGATACCGTGATATTAAGCATCTTGCAAAGCTTTCTTCTGATGTAGCAAGTGTAGCAACAACATGATAATATCAACGACTATGCCATCAGTTCATTACAAGCATCTGTGGAAGCTACAATGATCAAATACAATACATAAAATTATTATCATTCAGGGTTTATAATATATTGAAAATGTTTACTGTTGAAAAGTATTTAGATCGAAAAGTGAGCTGATACAAGTTTGCAACATGGCCAAAAAAAAAAAAAAGATTGAAAAGTGAATTGGAATCCAACTTTATTTTGGATTACTGACATCTTGAATTCCCCCGAGAGCAGTGATGTAATACTATATTCTAAGGTATAGAACAACAAGCAAACTTAAGTAAAAAGAATTTTTAGAATCTTATAAAACATGATTTAATAGCGGTGCGGGTCGGTGCGGTTTGGAAGAAAAATAGAAACCGACGGATTGATAAAAGTGTCATTAGAATTTGCCGTTTTTCTTACCAAAAACCGGCGGTTCGATTGGCAAATAATAACGAATTTGCCTTGGCGGTGCGGTTTTGGCGGTTTCGGCAGTATTATGCACACCCGTAGTTGCAGTTATAGAACCTCTAATTTGTTATTCGTCTGTTAGATTGGCGGATTGAAAAAAAATCAATTCGCATCTATCTGTCAATTCGGCAGATATGGATTCGGCAGATTGACGGATGGAGGTGGATCGGTTAGCAGTTTAAAATTTTATAAATTTTCAACATAATTCAACTTGTGCACTTCCTCAAAAAAGAAAAGAAAAGAAAAGAAAGTATTACAATCACTGAATGTCTCATCTAAAGAAAGAAAATTTGAAATTTTAGAATATTACAATCACTGCATGTCTCATCCACATATTATAATCACAGCAGGCCTCATTCATATAAAGTATTACAATCTGTGGTTCTTAAAACATAAAAATAATTCAAACCCCAAAAATCATGAACAGAGTAGTAGTAGAGATTGTATGCCTCGGTATTGTTACGTATATATCTGTTTTTTAAAACAAAAAACCAACTAGCATATATCATTTTTTAATTTATTATTTTAGAGTCAGATTTAAAAATAAAAAATATAAATAAATAAACATTTATTTTTTAATTCAAAAAATATATTCAAGTTAAAAACTGTTTTTCAATAGAATATATTCAATAGAATATTTAAACTATTTTTCAATTAAAAACACAAACAGAATATCTAAATAAATTAAAAACACAAAATCTTACAAATTACTAGGGTTCTTGCGGTTTGGCGGTTCGGCGGTTTGGCGGTTTGGCAGTTCGACGGTTCAGTTGCGGCCAAACGAACCTCAAATTTTTGTCATTCGTCCAAAATTAAGCGAATTGAAAACCTACAACCGTTCGCTCATCATCACGCATCCGTAAAAAATGTGGCGAATCGATTTGATTCGATCGGTTCGAACAGATCGATATATCCGCTGCTCACTCTTAATACAAAGTAAATAGATCGCAAAAACATAAATAACAAAAAAGAAAATAAATAAATAAATGTAAACCCAATAATTTGACCCCTTGCTAAGTGCATCCAACCCAACCCAACCCAATCCACCCCAACCTAACAAAAGAGGCATCCCAAATTCATGCCTGACAAGAACAACTCAAAGGCATTATTTTAGTGTTATTCATGTTTAGGAGTCATATAATTTTGGAGTATTTAAGTCGATTGAGTTTTATTATTTTATTTTATTTTATTTTGGGGGTACTTTAATCAATTGAGCTTATTTATTTATTTTTATTTTTTAAGGGTCTTGATTTTCCGTCCTAGATTTAGACTAGAGGGTGTTGTCCCGATTTATGAAGCCCATCATGGGTTTAGTTTTGATCATCTATATAAGAAATTAAATCAAATTGATAATTATAACTTAATTAATTTATCGTGTTTATCTCTAAAAATAATGAATGATATGTATTTTTGAAAATATACCATATATTTTTCTAGGTCTATGGTTATCATATTAA
Organism: Camellia japonica; assembly: GCA_030407325.1. Lineage (NCBI taxonomy): Eukaryota > Viridiplantae > Streptophyta > Magnoliopsida > Ericales > Theaceae > Camellia > Camellia japonica. Next base: position 13,064 of record JAPPVO010000085.1, read on the forward strand.
CTAGGGATGTAAATTTGACCTGACCCATATCGGGTTTTGCGGGTTCCTGTCAAAATTCGGGCCGAGCTGGGACGTGAAACAAAAAATTAGGCCCAGGCCAAGGGATATTCAGGTCTTGGGTGGGTCGGAGGGCCGGGCCGATGGGTCTGGGCCTGGCCTCAGGCTTGGGCGGGTCTGACCTTTTTTGTTTTTGTTTTTTAATTTTTTTTACCAAAGTTTATTATTTTTTACAAAAAATGACATTGGATCTCGGGCGGGTCAGACTTCAAAATGATGGATTAGGCCCAGGGACTCGGACTCGGACCCAAACAGGCCAGGCCCACCTTGGGTCACGGGCGGGTTTCGGGCCGCCCATAGGGTCGCGGGTCATTTTTACACTCCTAATATTAACCTATTTTTTTTATTATAAATAATATATACAAAAAGTTTAACAAAATAAATAGTTTGAATAATCAAAATAAAACTCGTGATAGATCCCACGGATTCAAAATGAATTGGACAAAAATCAATTATTTATATATATATTTTTGAGATTAGGGTGGAGGAGGAGCCTCGCCTTACCCTTGATTTATTTATTTATTTTTGAGAAATTTAACTCTTGCCTTTTTAGTGAGCTAAAAGATTTTGATCAAATTGGTTTTCATAGGTACTATTTTGACAATACACTTTTTTTTGATTGAATTCCTACATGGTAAACCTCATTCCCGGCATGAAATGTTAGAACCGCGTGAAGGTGCGTCACTTTAAATTTTAGATTTGTGAACCACATTATCACAATGGGAACGCAAACAAAGACTCCAAAAAAAGATTTAAACACAACAAATCTATGTAAACCGCGTTAAATGTCATCAACATCACTAACTTGTTTTTCTCAGAAACTTTCATGAATAATTATAATATCTAACTGATATAATACTACGTACCTTCGAATATTCTCATTCTCTTGCTGATTGATTTCCAACAATTAAGATTTGTTGGTGTGAATCCAAAACCCTACCTTTTTGCTACTCACTAACCCTTTTTCCAAGCAAACTAAGGCCAAGTTTGGCATCCTTAAAAAAATTTAAAAAGTTAAAAAGTCACTATCCTATTTAAGTCACATCATCTTATTTAAGTCACATCACCTCTCTAACACATCGCTTCAAACCCAACCCAAATCCAACCCATATTTCATAAAAAGTCAAAAAGTGCACTTATTTAGTCTTCCCAAACTTGGCTTAACATACAATACATCCAACCTACCTTTTCTTTTATCTCATCTCAACCCAACTTAGGAGTTGTTTGGGGTATCTTAAATAAGTGTATTTTTTATCTTTTTAGATTAAAAAATTGAGAAAAAAATATAAAAATGTTTGGGTTAACTTTTTGACTTTTTATGAAAAAATGTGTATTAAAAAATTGTATAAATTAGTGTATAGGAGAAATTTAGGATTGAGAGTTGTGCAGCCGTAATTTTTTACTTTTGATGAATAGTAATAATTTTTAACTTTTGAGTAACTTTTGATTTTTATGAACTTACCAAACTTGGCCTTAAATTATTGGGTTCGTTTGGTTTGATTTTCTGAAAAATTTTGGGAAATTTTCTCTACAAATAAGTTTTCAAAAGTAATCAAACCAAACAAATTTTCCGAAAATTTTTTCTCAAAACTTGTAAACCAAACAAGTTTTCCAAACAAATCTCTCTCTCACACATATCAAATCAATCACTTTTTCCAAAACTCTCTCTCAAAATTATTTTTCAAAACATCTTTTGAAAAAAACCAAACCAAATATATTTTTATACTTTTTATTTCTAAAACACATCTCTCAAACACAAACCAAACATACCCATTGTCTCTCATGACTATAGCCTAATCTTTGATCTTTTGCAAATATTTATGCCCCTGTGCTATCTTTTTTCTAAAGAAAAAATAAATTTTATTATCAAGTCAATTCTATCATAAAAAGATATCACATCACATCTATCTTTTTACACTAAAAAATTTCTCCGTTGAAACCATTGTTTGGTTCATAATTACATAAATGAAACTTTTCTTTGTTGAAACTTGACTGATGTTTATCAAAGGTCCTTTTATGTGGTGGATCCCACATGAAATAGTTGGTTTAGCACAAATGCTGATTAATTAGTCCTTTCAAGGAATAGCAAAGGTAAAAACCGGAAAATATAATGAATGGTTATAATTAAATCAAGGACAAATTTTACTTTAGTTCCTGTAATTTGGACCGGGTACAATTTATCTTCCTGACATTTAAAAATTATCACATAATCCTCATGTGATTACTGAATTGAAATACAAACTAACTTCTGTTAATAGAAGTTGTTAATTGACAATTATATCCGCATCTTCATCATCCAAACTCAAACATTTTCCTTCCGATTTTCTCTTTCCAAACAAAAAAAACTCATTAATTTTGTTATCCTGAAACGATGAACCCAAATGATGAAATCCTGTTTTCTTCCTCAAAAAGCCATAGCAGAGTTCCACTTCATAAGGTAACAGAGCGAATGAAGAAAAAGGAATAAAGACAAAAACATAAAAGTAAATGGTCCTTTGAAGCTTCTCTCTCTAAAATTTAGGGAGAAAAACTCCCAACCCACTTTGATTACTAAGTTCTTCTCGATCAATTGCCCTTGCAAGAATTATAATCCAGTTGTTGAAGACAATCAAGAAAAAGAGAATATAAGATAATGAGGAGAGGAAAATTAGAAATGAAAGAAAAAAAAAAAAGTGGGTACATACATATATAAATCCAAATCCATTTGTATATATATACATATATATGCATACGTTTTTCTTGATTATGTATACATATACATATACAGATATATATATATATACAAATCCAAACCCATTTTTCTGATTATAAACAAACGCAGTTCACATACAAATCCATACCTATTTTTCTAAAACCCATTTTTCTTGATCAGGTGTACATACATATATTTATACATATCAAACCCAATCCATATATACATATACATATATACATATAATTTTCTTGATCACGTGTACATACATGTACATATATCGAACGGCTTCATCATACTCGGCCTCCTTGATCTTGAACTTCAAGCACCTAAACATCTCTATTTGTATGTACATATATATATTGTATGTACACTCCAATTTTTCCAAATTACAAGCTTTCAAACCCTCATTTTCAACCCACTATGGAGAGAGAAACAATAAAGATAGAAGGAGGAAGAATGGTATATTTTGTAAATTTGAAGATGAATGAAGGGTAATTTAGTTTTAAAAATTAACTTACTCTCCTTCTAGACGCGTAAGCCTCACATTCCGTTAATTTAAATGGAAAAGTTGACGGTGCACTTTGGTCTAGAAACTATATGAGGTTATGTGGTGATTTTCGAATGTCGGAGGAGTAAACTGTACCTGACCTAAACCACATGGGATAAAGTGAAATTTGTCCTAAAATCAATTATAGTAAAGTTTATGGACTTTTCAAGGGTTGCACACCATGTGCCACTTACACAAAAAGTGTAAGTGGAAGGTGAAAACAAAGCAGGACTGCAAACAGAAAAGGCGTAAGTGTAAGGCGTAAGTTGCACACAATAACAGTACTCTTATGGACTTTTCTTAAGTGTGCAACCCTCAAAGTTGCACACCATAACAGTACCCAAAGTTTATATTCAAATAAAATAATGTACTTTTTAATGTAGTTTTTGTGATTAGTTATACATTTACATTTTGTATTCTTAGCATTAATATTCAAGATGGAGGAGGAGCCAACCCATTTCTTGCACCTTGATGCTAAAAAGTTTAGCCACTCATGTGGGACATTGCTTTCAAGTTTGTGTAGATGTTGCCATATGGAGAATTTATAAATCAGTGGTACTATTTTAAAATAATTATAAATTTATAGAAAAAGATTATAATTTTAATTATTAAAGTGTATAAAATTTATCATGAATTTATAATTATTTTTTAAAACTCACATTGATTTGTTATTTCCCCTTCCTGTAACATGTGGCCTATGGCAAATCCATGTAGTGCACCAATTTGATACTCATTGATTAAGAGAGTAATACCTTTTGTTGGCATTTGGGAGATAATTTTATAAGTTTCAAGTGATAAATGATATGAAGTAATACTCCAAGATTACCAAATAATCTCTCCTACCAATATTGCTTTTGGGCCACATTAACATCCAGTTTTGGGCGGACTTCTCTTGAAAGCCCATAAGTTTTTGGGCTGGACTTGCCTCTGCGGGAACAGAAGAATTTTTGGAAATGGAATATAGGGCAAATTTGTAAAAGAAGTTGATCAAAATGCCAAGACAATGGAGAGACAACAAAATAAAATAACAAAATAAAACCTTAAGAGTAGTTATAATGAAAGTAGCTAAAATTTACTTGATTTATTTATTTATTTTTTTTTGTAAATTTTAAAGCTATTTCTAAGTAGTGCTTGATTTTATTAATTAATTTTTAATTATTTATATAAAACTTGTGCATAGCACAAGTATTCTGCTAGTAGTATAGATATGCCAACTTGACAAATACTCGAAAGATTCATATCAATGAATTAATATTTTTCTTGGAGAGGTTGACATGACATTCAATCCAAATAGTTCATTCCCTTTTTTTTTTTCTTTTTTCTTTTTTTAATTTCTGAACTAATGTTATCAATTTAACTAAATTGATACATTGCAAAAAATCAAAAGATGAAATTAATAAAATTAAAACTAAAAAGAATCAAATTGACGCAAGTAACTGTGTGTGTTAATTTCCGACCACACTGCCCGCTTAGTGATTAGTTGGTGAGCACCGGCAAAATAGATGGCACCTTGCTGTCCTGCACAGAAAGAAAAGGCTCCGGCGGTGGTTCTTCCACCCGGGGGCACTCCGACGATCAAGTCAGTATATCTCTCAAAGATAATCAAGTATTCAACTCACAAGCTTGAGTATAAAAAAACATACCTTAGACCCATGGGGGTGCCTCTCTTTTATAGCCAATACAATCCTAGTCCCAATAGGAGCCTGGCCCTAATGGACTTAGGATTACTGCTAATCTGGGACTCCCAGTGGGATTAGGATAAACTCTCTAAGAGTCTTATCTTTACCCAAACTGAAGTCTTCTCCCAATCTAGGACTCTTGTCCATATCCAGGTTGAGTTCCCTCTTCATTCTAGGACTCTTGTCCCTTATCCGCTTATCTCGGATTCCGATATCTTCGGAGGTAACCTCGGCCAAGCCGAGATGACCTCGGTACAACGACCAAGACACGTGGCACCTCGGCTGACACGTCGGCGTCACCTTGCCACGTGTTGGTACTCAGAAAATATATCCCCACAACTGCCCCCTAGGTTCTATTACCTCGGCATTCTGAGGTGATGGAACCTATATCTGTTCATTCATCTGTGCCCCTCTATCCGAGATCAGACTTGCTGACCTAAAAGTTCCCTGGACTTTACTGTCCACTTTTGTCAAGTATCAAGCTTTATGCTTTCCAAGCTGCTCGAGATCACACCTCCTAGCCGAGGTTTTTGTTCCATTAGTTCGTAAACTCCAAGAGCTTTGCAACTGCTCCACTCACATTCTCCGGCGGGTTCCTGACTTCCAGTCATCTATTTGACTCCGGCAATCTTCATATCGGCGTTCATTTCTCTTGGTAGGTTCATAAACTCTTTTATTAAGCTCAATCTTTCATAACTCTTCTGAATCCGTTTACTTGCCCTCTATTGTCTTCTATTTTCGTCTGTTTTCAAGTTTTGAATTGTTTGAACGCCTGGCACTATTCTTACCATATCCACTTTCTGTTGCTAGCATCGTGTCTGGGTCATTACTTTCTTGTTCTTCACATACTTACTTAGTGCCTGTGCACTTGGATTTATTCTTGAACTTTGTCGTCTTCTTGACTCTGATTTTTCTCTTTTTTCATTCAATTCTCTGGCTTTTTCTCTTTCTAGCTCTTTTGCTTAAATCCGTCATTGTTCCAAGCTTTCAAGCTTCTGCAACTGTCTTCGTTCCTCTCCTCCGGTGAAGCTTACGTCATTCTGTCATTGTCGTCGGATTTCGGCAATTCTCATTCCAGCTTTCCTCTTTCTGGTAAGCCACTGTTCCTTCCGATTTTATTTCTTGTTGCTTTCCAAGAAGCTCTGCTTCATTGTTAATCACCATTGTTTTTTTACCCCGTTGTTTCCAAATCATCTTCTTGAATACACACTGTTCACACATCTGTTGATTTCTGCCACTGTTCTTAGCTTGACACACTTGTGCAATCTTTTTGTCTTGATTTCCTGATAGCTTCATCACCATTCTTGATTACAAATTACATTCTTGTTTCTATTTTCTGTGTCTTTTTCCAGATTCTTGCTTTTAATCGTTGCCTTCAAACTCCGAGGTGCCAATCGCCGAGAAGAGCCTTGATCAAACTCTTCGGGAGATCGATGCTGAGCTCGAGGCCGAGAAGGCTGCTGAGAAGTTTTCCTAACTGTCTTCTATATCCTGCCATTGATGCCGAGTAGTTTTGTTTCCTTCTTTTACTCCTTGTACCTTGTACCTTGTACTTTGTCCGTCTTTGTATGCTTTTAATCCGGCCGACGTGCCATTTTTGTAGTCTGAATAATTTATTTTTCAATATTCAGGCCGAAGTGCCTTCTTTCTTCTTTAAATGCATTTCTTTGATTTCTTCTTTGAATGTATGTCTTCTTTTTTCTGTTCTTGTATGATACTATACTTAAAATATTTTGCATGCCTTTCATACTTTGCCTCCTTTGTGCAATCTTCTCGGGGTTACATACCTCGGGTATAATAACTACAAGTTTTACTTCGGCAAGATACTGACCTACAAACTTTTCATAAATTTCGACAAGTGTAAAACATATACTTATTCAATGTTAACCTTGCAAACTTTTCTCAAGTTTTCAACAAGTGTTTAAACAGTGATCTCGGTCTAACCTACTTGTAAATTGCTACAAATTTCAACAAGGATTAACATATACTGTAAACTTTTCTCAAGTTATAACAAGTGCTAAACAATGATCTACTTACAAATTTCAACAAGTGTTTAAACAATATACTTAGCTTTTACTTCAACCTGTAAATTGCTACAAATTTCAACAGATGATCATATGTCGGCTTAATGTCATCTTGTAAATTGCTCGGCTTTACTTCGACTTGTAAATTGCTACAAATTTCAACAAGCGAAGAGAAACAGTAATCTCGGCTTAACTTCAACTTGTAAATTTCTACAAATTTCAACAAGTGAAGATAAGGAATAATCTCAGCTTAACTTCAACTTGTAAATTGCTACAAATTTCAACAAGTGAAGATAAGGAACCATCTCAGCTTAACTTCAACTTGTAAATTGCTACAAATTTCAACAAGTGAAGATAAGGAATAATCTCAGCTTAACTTCAACTTGTAAATTGCTACAAATTTCAACAAGTGAAGATAAGGAATCAGCTTAACTCCAACTTGTAAATTACTACAAATTTCAACAAGAGTTAAACATCATCTCGGTTAACTTCGGTTAAACATCATCTTAGCTTAACGTCGGTTAAGAATTATCTCGGCTTAATCTTGGTTTAACTTCGGTTAAACATCATCTCGGCTTAACGTCGGTTAAGAATTATCTCGGCTTAACTTCAGTTAAGCATCATCTCGGTTTAACTTCGGTTAAACATCATCTCGGCTTAACTTCGGTTAAGCATCATCTCGGTTTAACCAGCTTGTAAATTGCTACAAATTTCAACAAGTGGTAAACATATTCTTCTTCTCTCTGCCCTCTGTATGGCTTCCACATACTCCTTTGCGAACCTTATAAAAGGTCTTCAGCCTGGCTAATTGCAGTCCAACCTTGTGTGTTTTCTTTTTTATCTTCTGGGATCTGAGATCTGCTCACTAAGCTCTTCTCTTCTCGGACTTAAGTGCCGAGATCTTGTCTGCTAGAATCTTAGATTTGCTCACTCAGGCTGAGCTCTTCTCTCCTCGGACCTACTTATCTAGGCCGAGATCATGGATCCGGGATCTGCTCACTTAGGCTGAGTTCTCGTCTTCTCAGGCCTACTTGTCTAGGCTGAGATCACGTCTTCTCGGATCCGGGATCCAGGATCTGGAATCCGGGATCTGCTCATTTAGGATGAGCTCTTCTATACTCGAATGTTATCTCCTTGGGAGCGTTCATGCCCTCTGCCTTTGCATCCCTTCTGGAAGGGTCTTCGTTCCTCCGCAGGTATCTATCCTTCCATACCTAGAGGTCATCTTTGTTGTAGTATCTGCTTTGATCTGTTGTCTTTGGTGCATCACCTTCCTGGCCGGCGTCTTTCACTCCGTGACTCTGGTCACGAGTTTCTGTGTTGCGGTCGTCTCCTTCAACGTCGAGGTTGATAGGTCTCCCACTCCCAGCAGGAGCGTTGTCTCCAATCTAATCATTATGTCCGTCATTGGCCATCTATTATTCTTTCTTTCCCACAGACGGCGCCAAATTGTGTGTGTTAATTTCCGACCACACTGCCCGCTTAGTGATCAGTTGGTGAGCACCGGCAAAATAGATGGCACCTTGCTGTCCTGCACAGAAAGAAAAGGCTCCGGCGGTGGTTCTTCCACCCGGGGGCACTCCGACGATCAAGTCGTATATCTCTCAAAGATAATCAAGTATTCAACTCACAAGTTTGAGTATAAAAAAACATACCTTAGACCCATGGGGGTGCCTCTCTTTTATAGCCAATACAATCCTAGTCCCAATAGGAGCCTAGCCCTAATAGACTTAGGATTACTGCTAATCTAGGACTCCCAGTGGGATTAGGATAAACTCTCTAAGAGTCTTATCTTTATCCAAACTGAAGTCTTCTCCCAATCTAGGACTCTTGTCCATATCCAGGTTGAGTTCCCTCTTCATTCTAGGACTCTTATCCCTTATCCGCTTATCTCGGATTCCGATATCTTCGGAGGTAACCTCGGCCAAGCCGAGATGACCTCGGTGCAACGACCAAGACG
>JAPPVO010000086.1:0-18156 GCA_030407325.1 Camellia japonica
GTCGGATCCGTCAAAACCAATTTGGCACAAGTTTCTGAAGTCGGCTAAAATAAGAGCCGTAAGAAACTCTTACCCCTCGGAATCGGGATTTTTTCTTAATGCCGAGAACGTCGTATACATCAGCTCGTATCGAAGAAGAATGTGGGCCGCCCTCTCTTGTTTCTGAAGGCTTGGACGGCCGAAGTATTTCAGCGCGACTTTGATCTCCGTAAAGAAAAGCGTCGTCGGTCGGAAGTCGAGACTTTCTTCAAATCGTTTCCTCACAAACCAAACCATGAGACCAAAAAGATAAAGTCTTGTATATATAACAAAAATAAGTGCAAAGGGCTATATGGCCACCTGGTTCGCCCCTCTGTCTAGGGATAGGATCTAAGCGGTCCTCGCCTTCACCGAATTCCAGTTCTCTTGGACAACGACCATGACATCATCGACTCACTTGCCAGAGCTTGAAAGCATGGTCACTAATTGATGGTCGGTGTCCTTGGCCCTGAGGAAATAGCGCCCATGCCAGCCAGAAGACTTCGCCAAGGCATAACAATGCCGAATAGCAGGTATGCCGAGGTTAATCCTAAGGCGACGGTTTAACTCTATGATCCCCATTACGATTCTAAAAAAGTTGACATTGGGTTGGGAAGGGATTAGACCCCAATGGCGAAGAACAACCCTAAGGAAGGGTGAAGGGGGAAACGGACTCCACCCTCTCCGATTGATAGGAGAGGGAAGACGATTGTGCTTTCATCAGCCCTCTCCATATCGAGGGTGCCGTCTGTCACGAGTGACAGACGGACGTCATCAGGATAGAAAATGGCGTCGAAAGCCAGAAATTCGATCCGCAGAGAGGAGATCTTTCAAATTTTTTGCCATTCTCTTCAGCCTATAGGAGTGTGCTAAACCAAAACAAACTAGGAAAAAGGATTCAAAGCAGAGAGGAAGAGAACTTACAAGAGACGAAGAAGATAGTGAAGGATAAAAAGAAGTTGCAGAGAGGGAGTCGGAAGGCAGTCCAACGACTTCAAGCATCTAAAAATGTGTATGTATTTGAAAAGACGTCGAAATTTTAAATCACAATAAATAGAAGTGTACGAAGGGGCAAGAAAGTTGAAATGATAACCGAGAGGCTTGTGCTCTGATATCTGCGTTGGAATAAGGTTAGCCGCCGAATTTCGGCTCTGACTTTTCGAGTTCGAAACCAAACAATCCAGCTAACTGTCGTTAGTGGAGTGCTTGGGGGGCAATTGTGGAAGCCGAATATTGGGAGACATAAATAGGCCGAATAATTGGACCTGGAGAGAGTCGTAGTATACATCGCATTCGGCCCCGTCTTACACATTTAAATCCTGCCCTATTCGGCTTGATAGCCTGTTGAGTAAGGGGCCGAGTGGAAAGCGGTTTGCAGCAAAAGATCCGAGCAAATAGTTATACGGCGAATCGAAAGTGGGCCCAGCCCGAGGCCCAAGAAAGAAAAGATATAAAAGAAGAACACCAACCGGAAATGAGACATGTGAGAATTAGTACGCTTAACTTAAAATACAAGTAATCCAGAGAGTAGAGACTGACTTGTCCATCGGAGTGCTAATTCCGGGCACCCCCAACTGGAGTGAGGTTTATTCCTTTTCAGGTTGTTAGCTGAGGATCTCGAGCGCTCCAGTGGATCAAAAAGTATTTCCAAACCACCTTCCCCACAGTCATCTTTGTCTATTCTACATCCAAGAGGCTCGGTTTGTGATCTCCAGTGCAGGCTATTCAGACTAGGGGGCAACTTTTAGTTGATTGGATCCGAGGTTGTACATCTCAACGATAGATCTCGGGCGTGTCCAGTTGTGATCCATATCGAAAATGGGTTTGAAAAGTTTTAACAAAAGTTGATTTTGCTCAAATTAATCTTTTACAACTTAGACCATTTTTTGACCAAACGAAAAATTTTCAATACCACAACCTTCAATTTCATTGATTTCAATACAGAGTTCTCCAGCTCTTGATACAAATTGAAGTCGTTTTTTATTACATTCATAAAGAAAACTTGAAAGTACAGATTAAAGCAATAAATTTGGGGCATAGTCAGGTGTTCCTACGTCCCCTCCCAGAGCTGGGTGAGAAAGCCTCTGATGCCAAGGTAGGCCCGATTTATGCCTCATCTTCAAGCCAAATTATGCACTCGCCAGAAAGGGCACAATTGAAACTGGGAGCGGGGGCCAGAAGTTCTCTTGTTTCTCCATACTGTGGCATACCGAGCTAGCTGTGAGCCTCGGATCAGAACGAAGCTGGGATTCAATCCCTCTTCCGGGCAAGTCTGGTCGTGGCCGAACTGACGCTTGAATCGAATGGGAAGTAGAAGATACAGTGTGTCAGGCCAATCAGCTGAATCCCAGGCTGCCGGGACATGCTGTAGCTTATCATCGGCAGATGAGGCAAGCAAGGGCAGCGCCAAGCAATATTGACAGCAGATAGGTGTCACATTCATTCACACCACCATCCCTCATCTAGGGCATCAACTAGTCATTGCCGGAAGAAATACCCGCGTGCTGAATATGCTGGGCATGAGTCCACCACCTTCAACTTGTCATCAGCCAATCTGGGGAGGGATGAAAAATAGAGAGATTAAAGAATAGAGAGGTGTACATAGAGAGGAGAAGAGAGAAGAAAGAAAGGGTTTTGAGAGAAAAATAGAGCCTGAAGGCCAAGTGATGTGAGAAATACCTGTGAAGAGGATGGGAAACGTTACCTGTAAAATAGTGGACTCCCTACGAATCTGGTTGTCTCTCGGCGATAGAAGGCATCCAAACCCATCAGAGTCTCAGCTAGTGTCATGCCGATGCAGCTCTTGCCCTCTTTCAAGCCTTGGGCTACTCCAATCAAACGGACGCTAGACCCTCCAAGCCTGGGGCAAGCAAGAAATGACAACATGCATAAGCAGAGGGCGTGTCGCCGAAAACTCTGCCAAAGATGGTCGCCGCGGTCACCGGCGTCAGAAAAATGATGAATCAAGCTTGGAATATCCAGCTCTCCTTCATGAATCAAAGACCGAGCGTCATGCAAAGTAAGCCCACACATCATCCTAAAGTTTGGATGTGGCCAAAATGGAATTGGGGCAAGATCTCTTCATCGCGCTGAGATCCCATCAAAGCTTGGAAATCTTCAAAAGTGGGACATATCTCTTGTCCGCCAAAGCTAAAAATATGAGTTACCGGATTCCAAAACACCTTGCCACGGCATCGAGGAAAGGAAAACGCAGCGGGGTGCAGCTCAGCGTAAATAGTGCATTTATCCGAAACCCCAAAAATTTAACTTTTTTGAGCCATCTAAAGCTACAAGCCAATCAGAGAGTTTTTGGGAAATAAATGCTTCCATTTGAGGCAAAAACGAAGCTAAAATAAAGAAACCACGAAGCTGGAACCTTTATAGAAGATAAAGCAGTGAGTGGAGGCCAGGTGTCGACGTTTCGGAGGTTCTGCCATCAATGGCCAGCAGCAGCACATTGATGGCCGGCAGTGGCTCATCAATGGCCAGCAGGGGCACATTAATGCCAAGCAGAGGAAAGTGATCGCCGGCAGGCCATTCCCCATGGCCGGCAGCCCCTCTGTGGTGCTCACTGACCTCCTGTGTGAAGACTCAGTTGTTTTCAACAGTTGTATTCTGTTATCGGCACCTTTTCGGGGGGTTTTGTTTAGGTTCTTTTCGGGCTTGAGCATGCATGTTTAAGTGTAATCATTTGGTTTTATTTCTTAAGTTGCATGTGTGTTGCTTATCGAAGTGTGTTTGTTGTTATCGAGTCATTGCAATTTGCTTATCAAGTTGTATTTACTTTGTTGGCCTGTGGCCTTGCGTTGTTTATCGAGTTGTTTTGTTCTTTTTAGTTGTTAGTTGGTTCACTACCTGATTAAGATCATTGCAACTTAACTGTGCAATTTTCAAACAAAGATCAATCTCATTTTTATGCTATGTGATGCGATGCGATGCTTAGATATATAAAATGTAACACCTTTTGAACCAAAAAGCTTGTTTTCATTCCAATCATGCTTTCCTTTTTTTTTTTACAAAAGTACAAGTTTTGAAGAAAATAAAACTGCCTAAGGCTGTACAATGATACTATACTACTAGCAAAAAAAGGAAAACAAAGCAAAAAAGCATCTGAATCGGTGCCATCCAGCTCAGGATTGAGAGGCCCTCTTCATTCTCTTCCTCGGCTAAGCAGACTCTGGAGCACTGTCACCATTATCTGAAGCTGGATCAGAGCCTGAACTAAAACCCTCCTCAGCCTCTCCAACCTCACCCCTAACTAAACCTGAGCCGGCGTCGCCATCTCCCTCCTCAGAGGACTCGGACTGTCGACTCGCTGTCTCAGCCTCCTCGCTTGTCTTATCATCATCATCGCCCAGAATGGGCTCTAAGGGCCACTCTCGTTACGACTGCCTCTAGCTCTACTCGGCCGTCCGTGTGTCTGAGCCTGCCTCCCTCTCCTCTCTGCTGCTAGGGGAGGAACTGAAGGTCCTGCCGCTGCTCCTGTTGGGGTGCCCGATGGGGCTGGCATCTCGAAAGAGATCTGAAAAGGGCAATTTTTGAGAATGCATTAGTCGAGGCGTATATGGAGTGAACAGTGAATAATTGCAGTGAATGTGCAGTGAACAGTGAATGATTGCAATGAATGTGCCGTGGGCAGTAAATAATTGCAGTGTATGTATGTTGTGGGCAGTGCATGGAAATGGTGTATCGATGTAGAGTTTTGGTGCAATATGCCAGATCAGTGAAATGTGGAGCAGTTGCAGTGCTAGTGTGTTTGCAGAAAAGATTTTGTGGCATGAAATGCAAGTTAAAAGAAATTACCGGGATCCTATAGAGGCTGAGCAGATCCAGGCTCGTCTGTACCATGTCTGTCAAGGAAACCGCGACCTCAAGGGCCTGCCCTGTGTACTCTATGGGTGCCTGTAAGTGCATTGAAGGGATCAGTATTCTATACACTCTAATTGAAATGAGGTAAATGTGCAAAATGTAAGATTCGGTGCATACCGAGATCGGGCCTCGAACTCCGACAAGTGCATGACCAGCTGGTGCAGGCTCTATGGGGATCTGGCAAGTCTCCGCAGAACGTCTCTGGTAAGTCAATCTAGTAGGCAGCTCTGGCCACCCAGTCTCCTGCCTCGCCTCAGGATCTCTCCTGCCACGGGCTCTAGTCGCCGTGGTCCCTCTACCCCTCCCTCTTGCAGCTGGAGCTCTAACTCCCTCACCTCCGCAAATGCCGGTCAGATGCGGCATCAGATGCGTCTGAATGAAGGTCGCATAGTCGCCTTCCATGCGGGAAAAAAGTCTGCATCCAGTCCTACCATGAACTGGATCACCTCATTCTCAGAAAGCTTATGTGTCTCTCTCATAGATGCGAGAGGTGCCATTAGTATAAACTGGCCAGGCAAGGCCAAGGTCTAGCGCACGAAGCGCTCGCTCAAGAACCAAGCACGGCAGATCGGTCCCTCGAGGAGAATGTGATAGCGTGCGACGACCCTAGCTGGGTTGTACTGGTCTCGAAGCCCTGATGGTATCGCATCCCATGGCTATCATGCGATCTGAAAATAAGAAAATGAACAGATGATTGGTCATTATCAATTGACTACTGTGTGTATCAAACTAGTTGAAAAGCAACATGATTATGTTTTGGGTTACCTCGCGCACCGTGATCGTATCGAAATACTGCCGGAAGAACATGAAGCTCTCCCGGGTCCTACGACGGAGCTGGCCGTCATACACTCGAGAAAACGAAACTGTCACTGGGGTCTCCTCTATAAGCTCTAGAGAAAGAGTCGGGAAGTATGCATACACATAGCTGTAAGGAAAATGTGATTAATACAGTGTATGAACAGAGTACAGAAAATACAGAAGACAGAATGCAGTACAATGCATGGAAAGTGCAATCTAGAGCAGGGATTAGACTTTGTGTGTGCAGTGTGCGTGTACAGAAAATGCAAAGCCAGAAAACATACAGTGCAAGAGCAGATACAGAGAATGTAGAAAGTACATGTGTTGCACAAATGTAAAGCAAGAAATGCTGAACAGAAAATGTAAAAGTGAAGAGGGGAACTACGCTTTGTACCTCCCAGGCTCGCCAGTAGCAGCCGATCAGGGTCCCACACATCCGAGGTCGAGCTCATGTATCCGTATAGAGTGGTGAGGCTGGCTCCACCGCAGTCGTAGAACGGGACCCGCTGGCAGCACCACCAATGCACTCAAAAAGTACAGGCCTACGGTATTCCACCTGTTCGAGAACAAGGTGGTACCGAAGAGGAACATGAGAAAGCCCCTGGTGTACTGCTCGGTCCTGCTCAACGGTCTAGGGCTCAACTCGCCTAAACTGCTCCTGAACCAACTGTATCTCACCATCCGTACCCGAAGGACGGCGGGCGTGCCCGAGCAGTACAATCCATGCAGCCTCCCACTCCTCGATGTCAGGATGAGAGGGATCGGATTACCCCCTATGCCTAAGCCAGTGATCATGGCAAAGTCGTAGGGAGTCATCATCATCTCCCCCGTCGTGGAGAAGTGGAAGGAGTTCGTGGTATCCCACCACCTCTCCAATAGAGCCCTAAGAGAGGGCGGCTCGCTATAATTGAGTCAAGCTGGAGCAAAACAAACCAAAGCCGGTCCCATCGACGATGTCACGGACCCTGACTGGAAGCTCATCATACCAATCTCGAGCTGTAGTGCGCCGTAGCTCGAAAGGAACGGGATCCGTCCTATGGTAATGCATGTGATGATGTAATCAGACCAAACGACGAAAGTATAGTTAGATACAGTCGGATCAAGGCATGTTATGCAATCAAATTAAAACAGTGCAAGAAATGCAAATAATTAAGGGTATATGCTGAAGAAGACAGTATTTGTACCTCCACGGCAATGGCCAACAAATGAGATGCCGGCTCTCTCAATAGAAGGTCGTTGTAGACACCCCCATTTTTGACCGACCTTAAGACTCAGAGTCGTCATCGATCGAGCGCTCGTGAGATTGTGCATGTTTGTGCTCGTTTTGAGTTTCCGGAGCCTTCGGCTGGGCACCTTGTCTCGGGACCTCTTAACTTTCTCCTCTTGGCCCGGTTTTTGGACCATGCCTTGCTACCTTTGCCTAGAGGGAAACAGAGGCCTGTAGGCCACTTTTTGTACCCGTAGACTACCTTTCCCTCTCGTAGGCCACCTTTTTGTACCCGTAGACTAGTTTTCGGGGCTTCCGGCTTAGTGCCTCGCCTTGCAGACTCTTGTCTTGCTTTCTTTTTGGTTTGTTTTTGAACCAAACCTTGTTACCCTTTGCCTAGGGGGTGGAACAGCGGTGTAGACCACTTTTCCTCCCCTGTAGACCACTTTTGGTGGTCGGCCAGCTAGGGTGAGTGGTCTGTGGACCACCTAAGGTGGTCGGCAGCCTGCCACCACCTTCCACTCTCTCTGCAGACCCTCTTCCTCCCTTTTGTGCCCTGTAGACCACTTTTTGTGGTCGGTCGACTAGTGGGAGTGGTCGGTCGACCACTTTAACTGGTCGGCGGCCTTCCTGCATTTTCTGTAGATATTTTCCTTGCCAGCTAATGAGCACAGAATGCATCCTTCATACACGTGTATGGAGGGATTGCACCAAGCCTCTAGCTTGTTCAACAAGCTTGAGGCTTGGAATTCTATAAGAGGGAAGCTCCCTCTCCCTTTCCAGAGGTTCAGAAATTTGCATTAGGGCTATACATATCTATCTCTATCTTGATTTGTCCCTCTCTCTCTATATTTGTTCCATTGTGTGCCTAAAAGTGAGTTTTGTTCACACTTTGCACTAAACACCTAGTGAACACCTCACTCTTGAGCTGAGGTACTGAGGTACTGGAGGTTGTTTGAAGCTCAAAAGCTTTGGTTTTGCCTCAGAAGTGGTTGTTCTTGCTGTGGTTCTTCAAGGGTAAGCATATACCCCCTTTTAGGCTTGTTTTTGTATTAGTTAGGCCACCTTTGCATGCTTCTTTTGGCTTAACTTTCAACTGAAAAAACTTTTGTTTTTAAGTGCTTAGAGTGTTTGTTTGAGGCCCCTTTGGTGTTGGGGGTGGTCTACCCCCTTTTATGCCTTATTTTGCCTTGTTTTGGGCTATCTCTTTAGGCCTTTAAGATCACCTTCTCTTGGCCTTTTAACCACTGAAATCCAGTGGATTTTTAATGGTAGAAATGTGGTTTTGAGGCCCAAAATGAGAGGGGGTGGTCCCCTCTCCTCTTGTCTTGTTTGCTTGCCTTGTTGGCCTCATGTTTGAGCATGTTTGTCTAGTATGTGTTGGCTTGTTCTCAGCCTATTTTTGGCCCTATTTAAGCATGGCATAACTCTGTTTTGGCTTGGTAGAGTCACCTCATGCATGCTTTTTGCACTTGTAGTGTAATCTTACCATTTAGCCTTGTGTGCTCAATGCTTTGATCCATCATGCTAGCTGTGGGAGCCGAATTAATAGAGGAACGAAATCTGGTATACCCGAGGAGCCGGGAACTGAACGGCTCCATTCGGCTCAACTGGGACGCCGACTACGTACTTAAGGCCGAATAGACTTGAGAAGGCATATCAGGACAAAAGAAAGAATATTAAATAAAAAGTAGACTCTGGCCCCGAGGCCCAGAGAATGGATATAAATACAAGAGCTTCAGATTTGTGAAGGGATGTAAAAATCACTTCTAAAAACTTAGTGAAAAGCTTTCTTGAGTAGAAGAACTGACTTGTCCGTCGGAGTGCTAATTCCGGCCCCCCGACCGGAGTATTTGTATCTTTGCAGGTGACTAGCTGAGGATCATTGGCGTCTTCCAGGATTCGAAGAGTATTTCCAAACCACTATCCCCACAATTGGCGCCGTCTGTGGGAATACTCGAATACATCCATGGAAGGCGTGACCGAAGATCCTCCGATCGAGAGCCACCGACGAGACCGCACAGAGAGACGACTTCACTCCGGCAAATACGCTCGGAAAGGAAACTGTCGCGCAGCGACGCGCGCTCGAACTCTAACTCGCCAACGACTTCAACGAAGGAAACGATGCAAGCGACCGTAGAACAAGCCAGACAGATCCAACAGAGTTGGACAACATCATCGCTGAAACGAACGCCTTCGCCGCGATTTGGCCTTAGAAAAAGCAAAGTCCGACGCAGGGCAGGGCTCAAAGTTCCTGAGCGATTCCCAAGGGCAGGTCCTCAACGACCTCGAGGTCACCGCGCCTTAACCGATTACCTTGATACGTGACAGAGGACTCACGTCCACCCAAAAGGCGTCCCGCCGCTTGACACCGAACATATGATATACAGCCTGCCGATAGCCCCGACTGTACATGCAATCCAGTCACTTCCGGGCCCCCAGCATCAGCTCACACCAACAAAGTGACCCCGGCTCCGAGAAGCGCCAAGCATCACCTTCGACGACTCTGATTTGAGCGGCGTAACACTCCCCCACGTAGATCCTCTGGTTGTCGCACTGCGCGTAAACAGATTCACCGTCGAACGCGTCCTTATCGACCAGGGAAGCACTTCGGAGGTTATGTACTATAAAACCTTCGTCAAACTCGGGTTCAACGATTCGGATCTGACTCCCGCTCCTTATCCAATTCGGCTTCAACGCCAACCCAGAGTACCCATTGGGAGAAGATAGCAGTCTACCCGTTGGCTGGCTCCAGAACGGTGGACGTGGAATTCTTGGTCGTCAGGTTACCGTCCCCGTACAATCTCATCATGGGGCGATCATGGTTGCATACCCTGCAGGCCGTCCCAAGCACCTACCACCATCTGCTACGTTTCCTACGGAATACGGCGTTGAGCAGATCCTGGCTCTCAACAGTCAGCGAAAACATTATCTTCTCGCCGCCAAGACGCCGAAGGAACTGCAAGTAAATTCCATCGAAGTGCCCAGTCGAGAGGTTCTGGACGACGTCGGGCGTCAACCAAACGAAAAGGCCACGGAAGGTTTAGACCGGGTTGACATTGATGGAAGCCCGGAAAAGTTTTTTATGATCGGCGCCTCTCTGAGCCAGGTCGACAGACAGCAGCTGATCACTTTCTTACTCGGCAACCTCGACGTCTTTGCGTGGACTCCATACGAGATGCCGGGAATAGACCCGTCAGTCTCACAACACCATCTAAATGTCGACCCCCGGTGCAAGCCGATCATTCAGAAAGGCCGGCGATCCTCCGCAGAACACACCGCTGCCGTTGTAGAAGAAGTTGACAAACTGCTTGACGCCGGGGCAATCAGAGAAGTCACCTACCCCACGTGGCTCTCCAACACAGTGGTGGTGAAAAAGAAAAATGGAACTTGGCGAGTGTGCGTCGATTTCACGGATCTGAAACAAAGCTTGCCCCAAAGACTGCTTCCCCTTACCAAGAATTGACCAACTCGTCGATGCGACGGCACGCCACCGGCGCATGAGTTTCCTCGATGCCTACAGGGGCTACCATCAGATCGCCATGAATCCGGATGATCAGGACAAAACTGCATTTCTCACTCCAAGAGGAACCTACTGCTACAGGGTTATGCCTTTTGGACTGAAGAATGCAGGGGCAACTTACCAAAGACTGGTCACCACGATGTTCAAAGAACAGCTCGGACACACTATGGAAGTATACATCGACGACATGGTGGTCAAATCCAAAGAAGAGCAAAACCATATAGCCGATCTGGAAAAGACATTCAATACCCTACGCAAATACAGAATGAAGCTAAACGCTTCCAAATGCGCATTCGGGATCGGCTCCGGCAAATTCCTGGGTTATATCGTCAACCACCGAGGAATCGAAGCCAACCCGAGGCAAGTCACAGCAATTTTGGAACTGAGTTCCCCCCGTTCTGTGAAAGAAGTCCAAAAGTTGATGGGAATGGCTGCTGCACTCAACAGGTTCATCAGCCGATCTACAGACCGCTGCAGACAATTCTTTCAAACACTACGTCTGGGCAGAGCTTTCGAATGGTCCGCCGAATGCGAAGCAGCTTTTAACGGGTTGAAGACCTACCTCCGGACAGTACCTCTTCTAACAACACCCGCCCCGGTGACCCCCTCATTCTATATCTGGCAGTCTCCGACAGGGCTGTCAGCGCCGTATTATTAAAAGAGGAGGAAGGGGCAGCAACAGCCAGTGTATTATGTGAGCAAGGCAATGGTGGACGCTGAAACACGCTACCTACCGCTGGAAAAACTCGTCCTAGCCTTGGTCATGGCAGCAAGAAAACTGATGCATTACTTTCAAGCACACAGCATTAGGGTGCTAACAGACTATCCCTTCGATCAGTACTACGGAATGCAGAAGCATCAGGGCGTGTTTCGAAGTGGGCTCTCGAACTCGGCCAATACGACATTCAGTTTACCCAAAACTGCAATCAAGGGGCAGGTGCTTACCGACTTTGTTGCCGAATTCACAGGAGGGCTTGCCGACCTCAAGCCTGATGACGTCCAGCCAAAGGCCGAAGATCGGTCAAAGCCAGATTGGAGAATTATGTTGGGGACATTTGGAATTATACTGTGATGGATCATCTAACCAACGGGCAACGGGTGCGGATCGTCAGACGGGGTACACGCGCGCGTAATTATGTCTCCAGACGGCGCAGTAATTGAGCAGGCGTCAAGCTCGGCTTCGAAGCATCAAATAACGAAGCCGAATACGAAGCCTTTTAGCCGGACTGCGGAACGCGCATCTGCTCAGCGCGCGGCGGCTGTTGGTGGTTTGCGACTCAAAATTGGTAATCAACCAGCAGTAAAGGGGGAGTACGCGGCAAGAGACGAGCGTATGGCGGCCTATATGAAAACGGCTAACTCCTTGCTGACAAAATTCGACCATCATGAACTAAACCAAATAACACGCGATCAAAATACACACGCGGATGCCCTGGCCTGCTTAGCCTCCGCCATCAACTCCGAGCTCAAGCGTACCATCGAAGTAGGTTTCGTCCCGGAACCAAGTATCGCCCTCCGGAGGAAACCCACATCAACATTATAGAATCCGCTCCAAGTTGGAAGGACCATTGCATTGCTGCATTCCTTTCTTCTGAGCAACTCCTAGAGGACAAAAAAGAAGCACACAACTGCGAAACAAGGCCCTGCGGTACTACTTAGATCCACAGGAGGGCTTTACAAAAAGTCCCTCTCTGAACCATACTTGGAATGCGTGCACCCGGACAGAGTAGAGGAGCTGCTCACTGAGATACATGATGGCAGCTGTGGTGCCCATTCGGGGGTACGCTCCCTGGCCCATCGGGCGATAACACAGGGATATTATTGGCCGACGATGAGAGCCGACGCAGAAATTATGTCAAGAAATGCGAACAATGCCAAAAGTTCTCCCACTAACCCATCAGCTGGCAGAAGCTTTGAATTCTATCACAAGCCCCTGGCCGTTTGCTCAGTGGGGACTCGATATCGTAGGACCATTGCCAAGGGCCCCAGGGAACAAGCGATTTCTAATCGTAGCAACCGATTACTTCACAAAGTGGGTCGAAGCGGAGGCTCTAACCCATATACGGGATTTCGACATTAAGTGCTTCATGTGGAGGAACATCATTACACGATTCGGCATACCACGAGCATTGATCTCGGATAATGGTACTCAGTTCGATTGTGGCGTACCGAGAATTGTGCAGCAAATATGGTATTGAGCCTTACTTCTCTACGCCAGCCTACCCCGAAAGTAACGGTCAAGCGGAAGCTTCAAACAAATCCATCTTGAACGGCATCAAAAAGAGGCTGGAAAACGCCAAAGGCAGATGGGTTGAAGAATTGCCGAGTGTACTGTGGGCCCATCGAACAACGCCAAGACGATCTACCGGAGAAACGCCGTTTGCCTTATGCTTCGGAACCCAGGCAATCTTACCCCTAGGGATCGGCTTGCCAACTTTGAGATCGCAAGCCTTCAACACAAGCCGAAATGATATGATGCTCACTCTGGACCTGGTTCTGATCGAAGAACGGAGAGACCGCGCCTTAACGTCCATGGCACGCTATCATCAGCAGCTCGCCAAGTCATACAATCTTCGAGTTCAGTTGCGCCGCTACAATCCAGGAGAACTGGTCCTAAAAAAGGTACTGCCAGCCGATCGGAGGCCAGCCGATGGAAAGCTTGGTCCGAACTGGGACGGCCCCTATCAGATAGATTCCGTCGCAAGCGTAGGGGCATATCGGCTCTCCGACATGTCAGGAAGAAGCCTGCCACGGCCGTGGAATTCAACACATCTACGTAAATTTTATCAATGACCCGACCTGTGGGCTTGATACTTGTACACATGTCGTTGTAATGCAAGGTTTCGTGTTTTTACATGTTTGCGCTCAACATTTAGGGCCGAATAAGTCTCCGGATTCGGAGCGCCCTTCGTGGATGTCACGATTGGCCAAAATAAGTCTCCGGATTCGGAGCCCCCTTTGGTGCACGACACCTCAGGGCCGAATAAGTCTCCGGATTCGGAGCCCCCTTTGGTGCACGACACCTCAGGGCCGAATAAGTCTCCGGATTCGGAGCGCCCTTCGTGGATGTCACGATTGGCCAAAATAAGTCTCCGGATTCGGAGCCCCCTTTGGTGCACACCTTAGGGCCGAATAAGTCTCCGGATTCGGAAGCGCCCTTCGTGGATGTCACGATTGGCCAAAATAAGTCTCCGGATTCGGAGCCCCCTTGGTGCACACCTTAGGGCCGAATAAGTCTCCGGATTCGGAGCCCCCTTGGTGCACGACAACTTAGGGCCGAATAAGTCTCCGGATTCGGAGCGCCCTTCGTGGATGTCACGATTGGCCAAAATAAGTCTCCGGATTCGGAGCGCCCTTCGTGGATGTCACGATTGGCCAAAATAAGTCTCCGGATTCGGAGCGCCTTTGGGGCAGGACCTTTAGGGCCGAATAAGTCTCCGGATTCGGAGCCCCCTTTGTTGCACACCTTAGGGCCGAATAAGTCTCCGGATTCGGAGCCCCCTTTTGGTGCACGACACCTTAGGGCCGAATAAGTCTCCGGATTCGAAGCGCCCTTCGTGGATGTCACGATTGGCCAAAATAAGTCTCCGGATTCGAGCGCCCTTTGGTGATGTCACGATTGGCCAAAATAAGTCTCCGGATTCGGAGCCCCCTTTGGTGCACACCTTAGGGCCGAATAAGTCTCCGGATTCGGAGCGCCCTTCGTGGATGTCACGATTGGCCAAAATAAGTCTCCGGATTCGGAGCGCCCTTCGTGGATGTCACGATTGGCCAAGATAAGTCTCCGGATTCGGAGCCCCCTCTGGTGCACACCTTAGGGCCGAATAAGTCTCTGGATTCGGAACCCCCTTTGGTGCACGACACCTTAGGGCCGAATAAGTCTCCGGATTCGGAGCGCCCTTCGTGGATGTCACGATTGGCCAAAATGAGTCTCCGGATTCGAAGCCCCCTTTGGTGCACACCTTAGGACCGAATAAGTCTCCGGATTCGGAGCCCCTTTTGGTGCACGATACCTTAGGGCCGAATAAGTCTCCGGATTCGGAGCGCCCTTCGTGGATGTCACGATTGGCCAAAATAAGTCTCCGGATTCGGAGCGCCCTTCGTGGATGTCACGATTGGCCAAAATAAGTCTCCGGATTCGGAGCGTCCTTTGAGGCAGGACCCTTTAGGGCCGAATAAGTCTCCGAATTCGGAGCCCCCTTTGGTGCACACCTTAGGGCCGAATAAGTCTCCGGATTCAGAGCCCCCTTTGGTGCACGACACCTTAGGGCCGAATAACTCTCCGGATTTGGAGCGCCCTTCGTGGATGTCACGATTGGCCAAAATAAGTCTTCGGATTCGGAGCGCCCTTCGTGGATGTCACGATTGGCCAAAATAAGTCTCCGGATTCGGAGCGTCCTTTGGGGCAGGACCCTTTAGGGCCGAATAAGTCTCCGGATTCGGAGCCCCCTTGGTGCACACTTAGGGCCGAATAAGTCTCCGGATTCGGAGCCCCTTTGGTGCACGACACCTTAGGGCCGAATAAGTCTCCGGATTCGGAGCGCCCTTCGTGGATGTCACGATTGGCCAAAATAAGTCTCCGGATTGGAGCGCCCTTCGTGGATGTCACGATTGGCCAAAATAAGTCTCCGGATTCAGAGCCCCCTTTGGTGCACACTTAGGGCCGAATAAGTCTCCGGATTCGGAGCGCCCTTCGTGGATGTCACGATTGGCCAAAATAAGTCTCCGGATTCGGAGCGCCCTTCGTGGATGTCACGATTGGCCAAAATAAGTCTCCGGATTCGGAGCCCCTTTTGGTGCACACCTTAGGGCCGAATAAGTCTCCGGATTCGGAGCCCCCTTGGTGCACGACACCTTAGGGCCGAATAAGTCTCCGGATTCGGAGCGCCCTTCGTGGATGTCACGATTGGCCAAAATGAGTCTCCGGATTCGAAGCCCCCTTTGGTGCACACCTTAGGACCGAATAAGTCTCCGGATTCGGAGCCCCCTTTGGTGCACGACACCTTAGGGCCAAATAAGTCTCTGGATTCGGAGCGCCCTTCGTGGATGTCACGATTGGCCAAAATAAGTCTCCGGATTCGGAGCGTCCTTTGAGGCAGGACCCTTTAGGGCCGAATAAGTCTCCGGATTCGGAGCCCCCTTTGGTGCACACCTTAGGGCCGAATAAGTCTCCGGATTCGGAGCCCCCTTTGGTGCACGACACCTTAGGGCCGAATAAGTCTCTGGATTTGGAGCGCCCTTCGTGGATGTCACGATTGGCCAAAATAAGTCTCCGGATTCGGAGCGCCCTTCGTGGATGTCACGATTGGCCAAAATAAGTCTCCGGATTCGGAGCCCCCTTTGGTGCACGACACCTCAGGGCCGAATAAGTCTCCGGATTCGGAGCGCCCTTCGTGGATGTCACGATTGGCCAAAATAAGTCTCCGGATTCGGAGCGCCCTTCGTGGATGTCACGATTGGCCAAAATAAGTCTCCGGATTCGGAGCGCCCTTCGTGGATGTCACGATTGGCCAAAATAAGTCTCCGGATTCGGAGCGTCCTTTGGGGCAGGGCCCTTTAGGGCCGAATAAGTCTCCGGATTCGGAGCGCCCTTCGTGGATGTCACGATTGGCCAAAATAAGTCTCCGGATTCGGAGCCCCCTTTGGTGCACACCTTAGGGCCGAATAAGTCTCTGGATTCGGAACCCCCTTTGGTGCACGACACCTTAGGGCCGAATAAGTCTCCGGATTCGGAGCGCCCTTCGTGGATGTCACGATTGGCAAAATGAGTCTCCGGATTCGGAGCCCCCTTTGGTGCACACCTTAGGACCGAAAGTCTCCGGATTCGGAGCCCCTTTGGTGCACGACACCTTAGGGCCGAATAAGTCTCCGGATTCGGAGCGCCCTTCGTTGATGTCACGATTGGCCAAAATAAGTCTCCGGATTCGGAGCGTCCTTTGAGGCAGGACCTTTAGGGCCGAATAAGTCTCCGAATTCGGAGCCCCTTTGGTGCACACCTTAGGGCCGAATAAGTCTCCGGATTCAGAGCCCCCTTTGGTGCACGACACCTTAGGGCCGAATAAGTCTCCGGATTTGGAGCGCCCTTCGTGGATGTCACGATTGGCCAAAATAAGTCTCCGGATTCGGAGCGCCCTTCGTGGATGTCACGATTGGCCAAAATAAGTCTCCGGATTCGGAGCGTCCTTTGGGGCAGGACCCTTTAGGGCCGAATAAGTCTCCGGATTCGGAGCCCCCTTTGGTGCACACCTTAGGGCCGAATAAGTCTCCGGATTCGGAGCCCCCTTTGGTGCATGACACCTTAGGGCCGAATAAGTCTCCGGATTCGGAGCGCCCTTCGTGGATGTCACGATTGGCCAAAATAAGTCTCCGGATTTGGAGCGCCCTTCGTGGATGTCACGATTGGCCAAAATAAGTCTCCGGATTCAGAGCCCCCTTTGGTGCACACCTTAGGGCCGAATAAGTCTCCAGATTCGGAGCGCCCTTCGTGGATGTCACGATTGGCCAAAATAAGTTCCGGATTCGGAGCGCCCTTCGTGGATGTCACGATTGGCCAAAATAAGTCTCGGATTCGGAGCCCCCTTTGGTGCACACCTTAGGGCCGAATAAGTCTCCGGATTCGGAGCCCCCTTTGGTGCACGACACTTAGGGCCGAATAAGTCTCCGGATTCGGAGCGCCCTTCGTGGATGTCACGATTGGCCAAAATGAGTCTCCGGATTCGAAGCCCCCTTTGGTGCACACCTTAGGACCGAATAAGTCTCCGGATTCGGAGCCCCCTTTGGTGCACGACACCTTAGGGCCAAATAAGTCTCCGGATTCGGAGCGCCCTTCGTGGATGTCACGATTGGCCAAAATAAGTCTCCGGATTCGGAGCGCCCTTCGTGGATGTCACGATTGGCCAAAATAAGTCTCCGGATTCGGAGCGTCGTTTGAGGCAGGACCCTTTAGGGCCGAATAAGTCTCCGGATTCGGAGCCCCCTTTGGTGCACACCTTAGGGCCGAATAAGTCTCCGGATTCGGAGCCCCCTTTGGTGCACGACACCTTAGGGCCGAATAAGTCTCTGGATTTGGAGCGCCCTTCGTGGATGTCACGATTGGCCAAAATAAGTCTCCGGATTCGGAGCGCCCTTCGTGGATGTCACGATTGGCCAAAATAAGTCTCCAGATTCGGAGCCCCCTTTGGTGCACGACACCTCAGGGCCGAATAAGTCTCCGGATTCGGAGCGCCCTTCGTGGATGTCACGATTGGCCAAAATAAGTCTCCGGATTCGCAGCGCCCTTCGTGGATGTCACGATTGGCCAAAATAAGTCTCCGGATTCGGAGCGTCCTTTGGGGCAGGGCCCTTTAGGGCCGAATAAGTCTCCGGATTCGGAGCGCCCTTCGTGGATGTCACGATTGGCCAAAATAAGTCTCCGGATTCGGAGCCCCCTTTGGTGCACACCTTAGGGCCGAATAAGTCTCCGGATTCGGAGCCCCCTTTGGTGCACGACACCTTAGGGCCGAATAAGTCTCCGGATTCGGAGCGCCCTTCGTGGATGTCACGATTGGCCAAAATGAGTCTCCGGATTCGAAGCCCCCTTTGGTGCACACCTTAGGACCGAATAAGTCTCCGGATTCGGAGCCCCCTTTGGTGCACGACACCTTAGGGCCAAATAAGTCTCCGGATTCGGAGCGCCCTTCGTGGATGTCACGATTGGCCAGTGACATCCACGAAGGGCGCTCCGAATCCGAGAGACTTATTT
>JAPPVO010000087.1:0-83784 GCA_030407325.1 Camellia japonica
CAGCATACAAGTATAGACTAAATTGCTCAAGTTGGAACAAAACATCTCATGTTTGTTTGTCGAAAATGGTTTGAAAGTTGCTACTCGCAAGTAGGCTGAACACGGATTTGCCACCCTCAAGTGGGCTTAAAACAAGATGATTTGCCACTTCAAGTGGGCTTAAAACGCACATTTCAATTAATTGTTCCAATTCAAGCAATAAAGGACTTCACCGCACAGGCATTCAGGCAGTTAAACAATTAAGCAGTTAGCCTCATGGCAAGCATGCTATCATGCGTCACTTACACACATGCAAGGATGCATAAAGCATAAACACTCACAGTGTACTCTGAGCCAAAACAGAAGCTATGTTAGAAATCAATGCATGACCCTAGCTATGTAATAATGCCTAATGCAACACATGCAAAATGCCAACTAAATAGGCTCGACTATTCTAAGATGGCATATGAATATCACAATTGATACATGTATTCAAATAGGAATTGAAATACAATGCAGTCTGAATGATGCGCCGAGCCCAGTGCATGCAAAACAAATGAATGAATGCACTCATGCAAGCATAAGTATGCTAATTGAAGCATGCCCTAAAAACTAACCATCAAAGCTAGTAAATAAAAGGGAGAAAGACCTGCGTTTTGGAAGACATTCACACACACACGCGCACACTTATTACAAAAATTTTCCCTCTCGACGGAGGGTCCGAATAATAAGCTAAGCTAATCTAAGTTAAGCTACTTATTACAAGTAAACTAATTAACTACTCTAGCTAATTAAGTATTACAACACCAAATTGAAACAAATATCTATGCTAAGCTGATTAAAATATTACAAAACAAATCAAATGACTAGTTTACACGAACTAATCATAAGTAATGAAATGGCCTCGCGGGCAAGGAAGAGATGCATGCTCGGTCGGCTTCGCTCGAAAATCCATTACCGTGCCTCATGATGCCTCTGTTTGCACTCTTTTGGACTTCTGAAATTGTGCCAACTTCCAAGATGCTTCTGACCCACCGTAGGAACAAGCTGAGGGATAGTCGGCCAAGAGGCATGGCCATCGGCCAAAGTTAATGGCCATCGGCCGCTTTTGATAGCCGATCGGCAAACTTGGTGGCCGGCGGCCACTGCTTCCTGCAATTTCTCCTTTTGCTGCAACAGGGCACAAACAGAGCACGGCAGTTTATTTGCAAGGTATGTGTGCACAACCACCCTCCCTATCATGTCTCAAGCTCAAAGGAGTGTAGTGCTCGGCTCTCGAGCCATCAATCACGCATCTCAATGCATGATGGCCAAAGACTCGAGCTGCTGCATAATTTCGATGAATGCACAAGTAACACATAGGACTCGATGAACCTCCACCTTATCATGCATGATCAAAGGTGTCGGT
The DNA here is from genome assembly GCA_030407325.1 of Camellia japonica. Lineage (NCBI taxonomy): Eukaryota > Viridiplantae > Streptophyta > Magnoliopsida > Ericales > Theaceae > Camellia > Camellia japonica. Next base: position 1,388 of record JAPPVO010000087.1, read on the forward strand.
GATAAAGAAATAAGACACGTTTCATCACTTCAAGTATGAAACATCCCTCGTTTCCCGTGTTTGGATTAACATCCGATCCAAACACAATGCAATGCAACACACATGCAAACAACATGCTCAACCTATCAATGCTAATGGCATGCACAAGATTCTATCATGTGAATAATGCATGCATGGCATGTTTCAAGGCTAAAGCATCAAGCAGGTAAAGAGCATTGTTCAAGAGGCATGCAACACAATGCTCAATGGACTAACCACACCAAATAGACCTCATGCATGCCAAAACAGTGGCCAAAAAGATCTAAAATGATAGCAATAAAATGCATGCTCATGCATGGCCCATCAACTAGGCATGAAGGTGCAACTCTCAAGAGCACTTAAAGAGTGACAAACATGAAGTGTGACAACACATATATGCTCTGAATATCCATCCCAAATGATACCAAAACATGCAAATACCTCAAGTCAAGCATGCAAGATACCTCAAAACTCAAAGCTAGTTAAGGCATTAACACCGTAGATATACGAAGCAAGCCTCAAAAAGGCCAAGAACAACCAAAACAGTCCTAAAGCATGTCAAAATAATACTAAAACATGTATGGAGTATAGCCAAGACAGCTAGCATGAAGGGCAAAACATCAAGTAAGCTAGGCCAATGAGCATGGTTACACTACAAGTGTAAGAAGCAAATGAGGGATGCTCTAACCAACCAAAAACAGAGTTGTATCATGGAAAAATAAGACCAAAAACACACTGAAATGACATCCTAAAAGCTTAGGCAAGATGCACACATAGGCTCATATTGAGGCATAAAGCACCAACCCTCCAAAGCATTGAAAGAGTGAACACATGTGAGTGTATGACCACACTTCATACATTGAAATCACATACCAAATGATGCTAAATCATGTAAATAGCCCAAGCAATGCATGCTAGTGACTTGGGAACTCAAACCTAGTGAGCAAGATTGCACTATGGCTATGAAAGCAAGGCTGCATGACCAAAACAACTTCAAACAGAGCTTAACCATGGCAAAACATGAGTAAAAGCTTGCTAGATGAAGCCAAAAGCATGCTAAAAATGATGGTCCAAAGCATTATGCATGGTAAGGCTATAGGAGGATTGCACTACAAGGGTATGAGGCATGCAAGAGGCAATCAATCCAACCCGAAAAAGAGCTATATCATGTTAAAAAATTACAAAAACATGCTAAAATAGAGCTCAACATGCTAGAAAAACATGCTACTTTTGATGAGCCATCAACACAAGCAAACAAGATACAAAAGGGGGGACCACCCTACCTATTTGGAGCCTCAAAACACACTTTCGCCACTGAAATCCTCTGGAATTCAATGGTTAAGAGGCCAAGAGAAGGTGATCTCAAAGCCTAAAGAGATTATAACAAAACAAAGCAAAATAAGGCACACAAAAGGGGATAGACCACCCCAACACCAAAGAAGCCTCAACAAACATTTCAAACACTTGAAAATGAAGCTTTTTACAGTTGAAAGCTAAGCCAAAAGACAGCATGCAAAGAGGGCCAATAAGCAATGAAAACAAAGTCTAAAAAGGGTATAGACTCACCCTTGAGAACAACTTCAAAGCAGCAACTTCAGCAACTTTTCTGAGCTAAAACCAGCTCTTGAGTCCAAGCAAGACCCTCAGGTACCTCAGCAACAAGGTTGTGGTGTTTCACTAGGTGCTTTAGTGCAAAAAGTGTGAAGAAAAACACTTTGAGGCACAAACAATTGCAAATATAGAGAGAGAGGAGAAATATAAGAGAGAGGGATATCTTGTCTCTAATACAAAATTTCATAACTGGAAAGGGAGAGGGACCACCCCTCTTATAGAAATCCAAGTCTCAAGCTTGTTGAACAAGCTAGAGGCTTGGTTCAATCCACCATACACGTTGTCACATACCCGGGGGGTACCCGCGCGCGGTTAAACAGTTCGGACCCCTGAGATCTCTTTGATCTCAAGTTTCACGAGTGCAATGTGAAACATAAATGAGAGTCTAGATTTGGAAACTTTTATTGAAAATCCATTTATTGCAATTTTGTCAAAATGGACTGCGTCATCAGATTTCAGAGTCGCCACCTAATATTTTGGGAAATTAGGAAACCCATGACTCGTGCCAAGGCCACTGTTCGTCGTAACCAAGGATGCTTGGCTCGGAACCTTAGGTATGAGAGGGGAAGGTCAATAATGAGCACCCCCGCTCACCCAATCAAAAGATCGGCCTCTACTAAACCATGATATGACTTTTTATTTTCTTTATATGTTCATGTTCTGATTATTGAATAAATCCTACAATTTACTATGTGAAGCATACAAGTATAGACTAGTTTGCTCAAATTGGAACAATTCAACTTCATGTTTGTTTTTCGAAAAGGGTTTGAATTTGCCACCTCAAGTGGGCTTAGAGTTTGTGAATTTGCCACCACAAAGTGGGCTTAAACGTACATTCATCGAATTATTCCAATTCAAGCAACAAGCCTTCATCCACAGGCATTCATACAGTTATATCAAGTAAGCAATTAGCCTCATGGTAGGATGCTAAACATAGTAAGGAAAACACACACAAATGGGATGCTAAAGCATAAAAACTCACAGATTTACCGACGTCCCTCGAACAGCTACAAAACAAAGTTAGTAAAATATGCATGATCTTATATACAGAATCCTAATGCAATTCACTCATGAGATGCACTAAAGATTCGGCTTCTAAAATATGGCATGTGAATCATCTCAATAACATGAGGTAGCGCATAGAATCACAGAAGAATTGATTAAATCCACACATGTAAATGTAGCCGAATCTTAATGCATGAGACATGAATGTAAAGCATGGATATGCATGGCATGTCAGATATATACATATGCACAGTTAGAAAAAGCGATTAAAGAATGGGATAGAAAGAAGCGGGGTGGGGATTATTACAACACTTGAATTATTACATATCCGAAGGAGAGAGAAATAAAATAAAATCCTCACAAACACTCAAAATAAAAATAAGAAAATTCATTAACTAGCAAAACAAACTATTTGTCTTCACGCCTCAGCCCATGTAAACTCATCTTCAATGGAGACCCATCAATACTCAAACGAAACAGCCCACTGTCAAGCCGGCCCAACCTCTTCAAGGCCAACCCATTAGCCAATCAAAAATGCACCAACCCAACGTGAATGATATCCACATGGGTTATTATTCTTGGCTTAATCACATGAGGTGGCCCACGGACAGCCCACTGTGGGGATTTTTTTTTTGTTACACTAGGAGCCCTTGTGCTTCTGAGGCTCATAAGATTGAACCATTAACACAATTTTGAATTCCCTCCAAAATTCATTCCAGCGTGATTATCATCCCTTTGCTCGGCAGACCATCAACAGGTAGAAGAAGAAGAAGGAGGAGAAGATGGTGTTGATGATCCAGCTCCAAAATGGGTCTGTGTGTGTATGTAGTAGTGTGTAGCTCTCAGTTGTGTGTGTGTACGAGTGTGTGCATGGGTGGTGTGGTGTATGAAGTGTGTGGGTGATGAGTGTGTGGCCTCTCTCTCTAAACCCGTGTGTGTGTGTTCAGTGGTGAATAGGTGTGTTGAGTGGTGTTGTGCATGTGTGTTGGGATGGCAGTCGTGGTGTAGTGAGAGCGTGTGTTGTGCATGTGGGTGTAGCCGTGTGCATGTGAGCTTGGGTAGTGCTGGGTGTGCCGTGTATCAGTGGCAGTGTGTTAGGTGTGTATCAGTGGGTCTCTAGAGAGAGAGATGGGTGGGTTAGAGAGAGAGAGAGAGAGAGCCCGTGTGTGTGCCCTTCTGTACCTGTCTTGTGTGCATGTGTCGTGTGTGTATATCAGAGAGTGTGTGCATGTGTATGCATGTGTATGCATGTGAAGGCTGTGGATTTGCCGAGAGAGAGAGAGAGGGAGAGCTGGGTTTTGTTTGTGTGCTGCATCTCTCCCCTGTGCTGCTGCCGTGAGTGTGTGTCTTTGGCTCAGTGTGTCATGTGTCTGTTGTGAATCTGCCGTGTGTGTGTGAGTGTGTGTATGGTGGTGATGGGTGTGTGTATGCCGTGTGTATGGTGGTGATGGGTCTGCTGGGTGTGTGTGCGATCAAGAGTGGTGTCTTGAGTGGTGTGAATTGCAGTGTGTGTATTCAGGTGTGTGTTCATCAGTCATTGTGTGCATGGAGTGTGTGTGCCGTGTGTGTTGTGTGGGTGATGGCAGTGGTGGTCAAAGAGAGAGGTGAGCTTGTGTGTGCGTGTATCAGTGTGCTATGTGTGATGCGGGGTCTGTGAGGTGCCGAAAGAGAGAGAGGAGAACTGGGTTTGGTGTTCTCTATGCCCGTGTGTGCTGTGTGTTACAGTGTGTGTTCATCAGTCATTGTGTGCATGGAGTGTGTGTGCCGTGTGTGTTGTGTGGGTGATGGCAGTGGTGGTGTGGATCATGGTGTGTGTGAGTCTTAGAGAGAAGAGAGATGTGTATGTAGATGTTGGGTTGCGTTTATGCTGTGTGTGTGCCTAGCTTTTTCTCTCAAAATGCAACCCGAGAGAGAGAGATCCCCCACCCAGAGAGAAAGAGCCTCCTTGCCTGTCTCTCTGTAAGTGTCCTCCCCTCTTTTGTTTTTCTCCATCTCAGCTTTTCTCTCCCTCTACCCATGTGTCTCTCCCACAGCTCATCTCCTGCCCACTCACTTCTCTTTTTTGAAAATGTTCTCCCCTACAGCTCATCTCCCACCCACTCACTTCTCTTTTTGAAAATGCTCTCCCCCATCTGTCTATCTTTTTTTTTTTTCTTTTTGTTAAACAAAACAAAACATCCCCCATGAGCCACTCTTCCTACTGATCATCACTCACCGCCCCCATTTCTTTTTGCTTTTATTCTGCTTCACCCATCTTCCACTACCTGACCATTCTTTTCTTTTCTTTTTTAATTTTATTTTCTAAACCACCCCACTCTCAAATAATTTTCCACCGAATCCTCCCATTTCTTTCATGCTTTCTAATATTTTCAAACACAGCTCATCTCTCCACCGAATATAATCATCATCATTCCTCCACAAAATTTGTTTAACTTCTCCCCAAAAATACCATGATAATACTCTATTATTTTTTTTATTTTTCTTATTTTCTATTTTTTTTGTTTTGTTATTGTCATTTCATTTTTTTTTTCTTTTATATTTATCAATATAAAACACACCTAAAACAAATATACACACATATAAATTTATATAAAATTATAAAATTATAAAATACTATAAATTAATAAAATATTAGTGATGGCCAAAATGGGTGAGGTTTGGAATTAAATCTTCAATTTGATTTTTCGGCTGAGAAATTCATAAAGTGGCATATTCAAATTTTCATCATGGGGTGGTCAAAACAAAGTGTCCAAGTCTTACGACTGGTCAAAATGGGGTGTCTACAGTTGCCTCTCTTTGACAGAACTCGAAGTCATGAAGTGACGTGAGTGAATGTCAAAGCCCGAAGACGACCCTTTTGACAAGGCCGTAAGACTTGGGCAAACAAACAAGATGTAATGCAAGGGGTTGAACCCAAAGGTTGCCTACGTATCCCTTTGCAACGAATCAAACCAGCATAGTTCAGGGGCAGAATGCAAGTGACATGCTCAAAATGCAGTTTGAAAGTTGGACTTACACGCTTCGCGAAGCCGGTTGTTTTTGAAAAACTTATGATCATGCAAGAGAGGGAAGACCTCGAGCAAGAGAAATCGACATCCTAACACGTGTCACGCGAAAGGAAGAAAGATGGTGTAAACAACAAGCGCACCTGATGTTTTTAACCGAGTGAATCAAAGACCAAACGCGTCTCACACGAAAGGAGAAATGGTGGTGTAAACAACAGGCGCACCTGATATTTTTAACCGAGTGAATCAACAACCTAACGCGTCTCACGCGAAAGGAAAAGGGGTGGGGTAAACTGATAGGCGCACTTGCTGTTTTTAACCGGTTTGCAATCCTAACGCGTCTCACACGAGAGGAGGAGGGGTGGTGTAAACAGACAGGCTCACCTGCTATTTTTAACCAGTTTACAATCCTAATGTGTCTCACACGAGAGGAGGAATAGTGCCCTTGAGATCCAAACGCGCCTCACGCGAGAGGAGTATTTGAGATCCAAACGCGTCTCACGCGAAAGGAGGAAAGTGAATTTGAGATCCAAACGCGTCTCACGCGAGAGGAGTATTTGAGATCCAAACGCGTTTCACGCGAAAGGAGGAAAGTGAACTTGAGATCCAAACGCGTCTCACGCGAGAGGAGTATTTGAGATCCAAACGCGTCTCACGCGAGAGGAGTATTTGAGATCCAAACGCATCTCACGCGAAAGGAGGAAAGTGAACTTGAGATCCAAACGCGTCTCACGCGAGAGGAGTATTTGAGATCCAAACGCGTCTCACGTGAGAGGAGTATTTGAGATCCAAACGCGTCTCACGCGAAAGGAGGAAAGCGAACTTGAGATCCAAACGCGTCTCACGCGAGAGGAGTATTTGAGATCCAAACGCGTCTCACGCGAGAGGAGTATTTGAGATCCAAACGCATCTCACGCGAAAGGAGGAAAGTGAACTTGAGATCCAAACGCGTCTCACGCGAGAGGAGTATTTGAGATCCAAACGCGTCTCACGTGAGAGGAGTATTTGAGATCCAAACGCGTCTCACGCGAAAGGAGGAAAGCGAACTTGAGATCCAAACGCGTCTCACGCGAGAGGAGTATTTGAGATCCAAACGCGTCTCACGCGAAATGAGGAAAGTGAACTTGAGATCCAAACACGTCTCACGCGAGAGGAGTATTTGAGATCCAAACGCGTCTCACGCGAAAGTAGGAAAGCGAACTTGAGATCCAAACGCGTCTCACGCGAGAGGAGTATTTGAGATCCAAACGCGTCTCACGCGAGAGGAGGAATAGTGAATGAATCCAAACGCGTCTCATGCGAGTGGAGAAATAATGAATGAATCCAAACGCGTCTCACGCGATAGGATAAATGGTGGCATAAACCAACAGATGTGCCCAACTGTATCTCATACAGAAGGGGGGGTTGTAACCGGGGTAAATGTTACATCCTAACACGTTTAACGTGAAAGGAGCAGAGGCATATTCGAAGTCCAAACGCGTCTCACGTGAATGGAAGAATGGTGGAATGATTTCTTGCTGACAAGGGGGCCACAGATGCCCCTTTTCTTCTTCCTGATCATATTCACAATTTTCCCTATTCTCCAACGGGGTGACAGACTAGGTTGGTTCAGTATCCAGAATTGAGGCGCATAAACACTACCTCAACCTATGGGGCTGCCATACAGATTTCAAGCCGGGGATACACCCCTGGGTATTTAAACCAGACTTTAGTCTCGGAAATTCCAAACATTTTGCGTTCTAGGCCTCGGCCATTCGAACTCTAGTTTTCACCGTGGCAGTTGGTCTCCTAGGAACTCATTTCAAACACAACCAAGATAATACACAAATATTTACATATAAATACACACATATATGTACATATGGTATACACATATGCATATACAGACAACATATAGACAGATATATACAGATATATACACAGACAGAGGCGGATATATACACAAATATATATGGATATATCTTTTCTGGGCTTGCTATTTTCTCTCTTTTCTTTTCTTTTTCTTTTGTTTTTGGAGTCTCTGTAATCGGGGATATCATCCCCTGACTATAACAAAATCAGTTTCTATTTTGCTCATCAATGGCGTGACTGGCATATCACTTTGAGTTTGAAAATAATTTTGATTGAATTTGAGAATGATTGAATTTTTGAACTCTGAATTGAACATTGATTCTATACTGACCTGAATTAAAGAATGACTTAACGAAAGAAGAACGAAGCAAAACGATCCAAACACACTTATATACACTGACTGGTATGAAAGGAACTTAAAAAAACAAGACTCTGGAACACAACCATTGAGCCTAAGTGATTCTGCAGTTTATCCTGATGGGTTGAAATTGAAACTGATGGGCCGAGCAAAACGTTGGCCGACGAACTCATGATCTAGCCAAAGAGTTGGCCAACGAACTTCGTGACTCAAGTGGTGGAGAAGATAGAATCTCCGACTCAACTATGCCCCTAGTTCATTGCCTTGACCCTTTTTTTGTCTCTTGATTAATTTTTTTTGTAAAAAATGTTTTGATCAACATGAGAGTTAGATTAGCATACTTATTCCATTTTCTGTTTCAAATCATATAAGCTAAACTGTGAGCACTGAAAATTTTTCCTTTTCAAATCCAAATAATGGTCCAAGTTTTGCAAAAATGGAACAATTTTTGAGAAAAATTAGTCAGCTTCATTCAAATTAATCAAAACCTATTTTTGCAAATGGCCACTACTCAACTAACATGGAATCAACCATTGGGGTGCATAGTCCCAAACCAGATAATCAAAGGTGATATCCAAACCAAGCCAACCGATCCAAGCCAATCCGGACCGAATGAAGCCGAGCAGAACTGGACCGGACTGAACCGAACTGCCGAACCGAATCGAACCAAACTGAACCAAGTTAAATCGAACCAATTGAACTGAGCAAAATGAAGATACACCAATCAAACACGGATAGGACAACCAAGTCGACTAAAGACACACCAAGCAAACATGGACGAGATGAATGAGTTGAAAAATTATTGGGGCCGAACTTCAAGATGAAGCTACCTACGTATCCCAAAGATAGGAATCAGGCCATCGTAGTTCCGGCAAAGGTTCACTCGGGTATTGACACTCTCCTTTTGTGCTCTAACTTTTGCCAAAGCCGCCCTTTTGGGTTTTCAACCTTGTGAGCTTTTTATCATTTTTTTATTTTTGTTTTTCATTTTGTTCATTTTTTTTTTATTTCTTTTGAGTTTCTATTTTTTTGTTTTTCTGCTCTAACTTTTGCCTGGGTCGCCCTTCCGGGTTTTCAGCCTAGCGAGCCTCTCAAGGGTTATTTTCATGTTAACTTGTCCATGTTGATTGGGTGTGAAATCTTTAGGCCATCTATAAGAACGACTACTACACTTGACCAGTAGATATGATGATGTAGGGAGTAGGCTAATTGGGTCTGAATTTGCCCCTAGTGTTGCCCCTAGTGTAGTGGATAAGAACTCGACTGTCCTTCAATAATAAAATTCATTCCCTTAAATTCTGGGTTTGGCCTTTCTGGGCGGTCTTCATTGGGAAACGATTCAGTTTTAACTCTTTGATCACATCCAATCTTTTGCCCCTAGTTCAAGGGCTGCTTCAAATCTAAATCACATCCGACCTTTTTGCCCCTAGTTCAAGGGTTGCTTCCAATCTGAATTCCTGGCCCTACATAGTTTTGGCTAAGGTTCACTCGGGTATTGACACTCTCCTTTTACGCTCTAACTTTTGCCAAAGCTGCCCTTTCGGGTTTTCAACCTTGCGAGCTTTTCATTTTTCTTTTTATTTTTCCTTCTTTTTTTTTTTTTTTTTTTTTGTGCTCTAACTTTTGCCTGGGTCGCCCTTCCGGATTTTCGGCACAGCGAGCCTCTCAAGGGTGATACTTTATTGCCCCTAGTTTAAGGGCTACCTCTATTTCAGCTATGCAAGCCTCACACTTTTGCCCCTAGTTCAAGGGCTGTTTCAAATCTGAATCACATTTGACCTTATTGTCCCTAGTTGAAGGGCTGCCTCTATTTGAATCACATCATGGCCCCTAGTTCAAGGGCTATTTCCAATCTGGATCACATTCGACCTTATTGCCCTTAGTTCAAAGGCTATTTCCAATTCAGCTATGCAAGCCTTACACTTTGAATGATCATTGAATACTTCGAATCAAGGTTTGAAAGCTAAGGAGCTAAGGAGGTCGAACCACGAGTCAAGAGGGATCCTATGCTGTATAACTAATTCCAGGCATGTCTTCGTAGGACCACACGAAAATAGTTTTTAAAATCTTTTCACAAAGTGACTAATCACTCGTACTTTTACGAAGATAAGATAAAACCAATTTGGACCAAGCCAGGATCCTTCTCAGTACCCACATTAACAAAAATGATTTTATCATCAAAGGCTTAGCACACCTCTCTTCCTCTCAGTTGATCAAATTTGCAAATCCCGAGGAAATTCTTTCTCTTCGTTTTTATCAGAGTTTTGGAAAAAGTTTTGAAAAACTTTGGTCAATGCGATGAATTAAGGCACAGAGAAGTAGGCAGACTCTATGGCATTTTGATTTTTTGTTTTTCTATTTATTGAAAAGAGACTATGACTCAACAATGACACAGACTCAAAAGAAAATGACAAAGAAGACCCAGACAAGACAGAAATGTCTAGGTTAGCATTCTCGAAATCAACAGACTCTGACTCACTAGAATGACTCGAGTCTGATCCCAACTCTACAAACTTGGTGGAATCAAACTTAGACTCAATACTCAATTCAGAACTCAGAGTAAAACCATTCTCAAATTGCCAATCAACGTGTGGGCCATCCACAATATTCAACATAAAGCTCGTGCAATCAACATGTGGTCATTCCCCAATCACAGAGATGGTCGGATACCCTACAAGTTCTATTTATTTACAATGGTCGACTTTGTGGGATATCAAATTTTTTTATTTATTTTTTTAAAAAAAAATTTATGTTTTTTTTTTTTTTTTTGGAAGTAATGGTGCTAAGTTGAACTACCTGAACCACTCATTTGAATTTGAGAACCCCTGTATAGATCCCATACATTGCACATAACACATAGCAGGAAAGAGAACAAATACCCCTATGGAGGGTAGGGTTATCCTGTCCTAGCTTGAAATGATCTAGGGTTTCACTATTCAGACAAGTGGTATCACACATCCTAGAAATAGGAAAGCATCCTGTCCTAAGTTTGAAAGGTACTAGAGCTCACTATATATACAAGGTTGGCTTTACTCTAGGGGTTAAAGTCATGGTGACATTACCAAAGAGTCCTTTAGGTCATAACCAATGAAGATCTTAGGAACTCAGAAGAGTCAATATTAGCCTCTCTTCAAAGTCTGAGAACTTTCAGATCTCAAAAGATTATAACACAAGGCCTCCAAAGTAACGTAGAGATAGGTGTAGTGTCACAAAAAGTGTGTCTATGCTCCCACCAGCATCTGGGCAACACAGGGACTTTAAGTGCACCAATGCATGCAATGCAATAAACATATAATTGAAAATAAAAGTCATATCATGGAGTTCGAGTCAAGGTTTCATAAAATCCCCAGTAGAGTCGCCAGAAACTGTAACATGCCCGGGGGGGTACCCGCGCGCATTAAACAGTTCAGATAGTTTGGACCCTCGAGATCTCTTTGATCTAGTCCCACGAGTGCAATGTGAAACGTAGATGAGAGTCCAGATTTGACAACTTTTATTGAAAATCCATTTTATTGCAATTTTGTCAAAAATGGACTGCGTCATCAGATTTCAGAGTCGCCACCTAATATTTTGGGAAATTAGGAAACCCATGACTCGTGCCAAGGCCGCTGTTCGTCGTAACCAAGGATGCTTGGCTCGAAACCTTAGGTATGAGAGGGGAAGGTCAATAATGAGCACCCCCGCTCACCCAATCAAAAGATCGGGCTCTACTAAACCATGATATGACTTTCATTTTCTTTATATGTTCATGTTCTGATTATTGAATAAATCTGAAAATTTACTATGTGAAGCATACAAGTATAGACTAGTTTGCTCAAATTGGAACAATTCAACTTCATGTTTGTTTTCCGAAAAGGGTTTGAATTTGCCACCTCAAGTGGGCTTAGAGTTTGTGAATTTGCCACCACAAAGTGGGCTTAAACGTACATTCATCGAATTATTCCAATTCAAGCAACAAGCCTTCATCCACAGACATTCATACAGTTATATCAAGTAAGCAATTAGCCTCATGGTAGGATGCTAAACATAGTAAGGAAAACACACACAAATGGGATGTTAAAGCATAAAAACTCACAGATTTACCGACGTCCCTCGAACAGCTACAAAACAAAGTTAGTAAAATATGCATGATCTTATATACAGAATCCTAATGCAATTCACTCATGAGATGCACTAAAGATTCGGCTTCTAAAATATGGCATGTGAATCATCTCAATAACATGAGGTAGCGCATAGAATCACAGAAGAATTGATTAAATCCACACATGTAAATGTAGTCGAATCTTAATGCACGAGACATGAATGTAAAGCATGGATATGCTGGCATGTCAGATATATACATATGCACAGTTAGAAAAAGCGATTAAAGCATGGGATAGAAAGAAGCGGGGTGGGGAATTATTACAACACTTGAATTATTACATATCCGAAGGAGAGAGAAATAAAATAAAATCCTCACAAACACTCAAAATAAAAATAAGAAAATTCATTAACTAGCAAAACAAACTATTTGTCTTCACACCTCAACCCATGTAAACTCATCTTCAATGGAGGCCCCATCAAAACTCAAACGAAACGGCCCACTGTCAAGCCGGCCCGACCTCTTCAAGGCCAACCCACTAGCCAATCAAAAATGCAACAACCCAACGTGAATGATATCCACATGGGTTATTATTCTTGGCTTAATCACATGAGGTGGCCCACGGACAGCCCACTGTGGGGATCTTTTTTTGTTACACCAGGAGCCCTTGTGCTTCTGAGGCTCATAAGATTGAACCATTAACACAATTTTGAATTCCCTCCAAAATTCATTCCAACGTGATTATCATCCCTTTGCTCGGTAGACCATCAACAAGTAGAAGAAGAAGACGGAGGAGAAGATGGTGTTGATGATCCAGCTCCAAAATGGGTCTGTGTGTGTATGTAGCAGTGTGTAGCTCTCAGTTGTGTGTGTGTACGAGTGTGTGCATGGGTGGTGTGGTGTATGAAATGTGTGGGTGATGAGTGTGTGGCCTCTCTCTCTAAACCCGTGTGTGTGTGTTCAGTGGTGAATGGGTGTGTTCAGTGGTGTTGTGCATGTGTGTTGGGATGGCAGTCGTGGTGTGGTGAGAGCGTGTGTTGTGCATGTGGGTGTAGTCGTGTGCATGTGAGCTTGGGTAGTGCTGGGTGTGCCGTGTATCAGTGGCAGTGTGTTAGGTGTGTATCAGTGGGTCTCTAGAGAGAGAGCCCGCGTGTGTGCCCTTCTGTACCTGTCTTGTGTGCATGTGTCGTGTGTGTATATCAGAGAGTGTGTGCATGTGTATGCATGTGAATGCTGTGGGTTTGTCGAGAGAGAGAAAGAGGGAGAGCTGGGTTTTGTTTGTGTGCTGCATCTCTCCCTTGTGCTGCTGCCGTGAGTGTGTGTCTTTGGCTCAGTGTGTCTTGTGTCTGTTGTGAATCTGTCGTGTGTGTGTGAGTGTGTGTATGGTGGTGATGGGTGTGTATATGCCGTGTGTATGGTGGTGATGGGTCTGCTGGGTGTGTGTGCGATCAAGGGTGGTGTCTTGAGTGGTGTGAATTGCAGTGTGTGTATTCAGGTGTGTGTTCATCAGTCATTGTGTGCATGGAGTGTGTGTGCCGTGTGTGTTGTGTGGGTGATGGCAGTGGTTGTCAAAGAGAGAGGTGAGCTTGTGTGTGCGTGTATCAGTGTGCTATGCGTGATGCGGGGTCTGTGAGGTGCCGAAAGAGAGAGAGGAGAGCTGGGTTTGGTGTTCTCTATGCCCGTGTGTGCTGTGTGTTACAGTGTGTGTTCATCAGTCATTGTGTGCATGGAGTGTGTGTGCCGTGTGTGTTGTGTGGGTGATGGCAGTGGTGGTGTGGATCATGGTGTGTGTGAGTCTTAGAGAGAAGAGAGATGTGTATGTAGATGTTGGGTTGTGTTTATGCTGTGTGTGTGCCTAGCTTTTTCTCTCAAAATGCAACCCGAGAGAGAGAGATCCCCCACCCAGAGAGAGAGAGCCTCCTTTTCTGTCTCTCTGTAAGTGTCCTCCCCTCTTTTGTTTTTCTCCATCTCAGCTTTTCTCTCCCTCTACCCGTGTGTCTCTCCCACAGCTCATCTCCTACCCACTCACTTCTCTTTTTTGAAAATGTTCTCCCCTACAGCTCATCTCCCTCCCACTCACTTCTCTTTTTGAAAATGCTCTCCCCCATCTGTCTATCTTTTTTTTTTCTTTTTGTTAAACAAAACAAAAATCCCCATGAGCCACTCTTCCTACTGATCATCACTCACCGCCCCCATTTCTTTTTGCTTTTATTATGATTCACCCATCCTCCACTACCTGACCATTCTTTTCTTTTCTTTTTTTTATTTTATTTTCTAAACCACCCCACTCTCAAATAATTTTCCACCGAATCCTCCCATTTCTTTCATGCTTTCTAATATTCTCAAACACAGCTCATCTCTCCACCGAATATAATCATCATCATTCCTCCACAAAATTTGTTTAACTTCTCCCCAAAAATACCATGATAATACTCTATTATTTTTTTTATTTTTCTTATTTTCTATTTTTTTGTTTTGTTATTGTCATTTCATTTTTTTTTCTTTTATATTTATCAATATAAAACACACCTAAAACAAATATACACACATATAAATTTATATAAAAAATATAAAATTATAAAATACTATAAATTAATAAAATATTAGTGATGGCCAAAATGGGTGAGGTTTGGAATTAAATCTTCAATTTGATTTTTCGGCTGAGAAATTCATAAAGTGGCATATTCCAATTTTCATCATGGGGTGGTTAAAACAAAGTGTCCAAGTCTTAGGGCTGGTCAAAATGGGGTGTCTACACACGTGTATGGAGGATGAGTTCTATGCTCACCAGCTAGCACAGCTGGCAAAGAAATATCTGCAAAAGCAAATAAAAAGGCCTCGGCCAACAAACATGGCCGACTGGCCATTAAAGGTGCCGACCAGCCACCACTGATGGCCGATGGAAAGAAGGAAAGGCCGACAGGCATGAGGCCTGGCCGATGGGTTGTAGGGTTGGCCAGCAAGCCACCCTCTTCCCTCAGAAACAAAACCACAAGCTCTTGGTCCATAACCAAGCACAAAACAAACAAGTTGAGAGGCTTCAAGGCAAGGCGCGTAGCCGAGACCTTTAGAAACTCAAAACGAACACGAGCCTGGATGATCATCGAGTGTTCAAACGATGATGTCCAAGTCTTAAGGACGGTCAAAAATGGGGTGTCTACAGTTGCCCCTCTTTGACAGAACTCAGAAGTCATGAAATGATGGGAGTGAATGTCAAAGCCCAGAGACGACCCATTTTTGACAAGGCCGAAGACTTAGACAAACATACAAAATAACAAAGAGATGAGCCCGCAGGCAGGGGCAAAATGCAAATGATATGCACAATGCAGAACATAACTTATGATTATGCAAAGAGGGCTGTAATGAAACATCTAGATGCAAATGTTATGCAAAGAAATGCTACAGCAAACTCGTACACAAGCAAATAAGTAAACACGCCACGCGTGGGAATAACAGGCCGAACTACATTTCACGTAGAAAGGATGTAAGAAAATTATACAATTCTCATTGCATCTCATGCGGAGAAGGCTAAAAGCGACTACCGAGAATACCCGGAGTCTCAAGCACAACATCTATCAGCATACCACAAGCAAGAACGGAAAGGTACATCACACGCGAGAGAGGGAAAAGCAACATCTCTCAGCGTATCACACGCGAGAGTGGAAAGAGCAACATCTCTCAACGTATCACACGCGAGAGGGGGAAAGGTACACCTCTCAGCGTATCACACGCGAGAGAGGAAAGGTACACCTCTCAGCGTATCACACGCCAGAGAGGAAAGGTGCACCTCTCAGCGTATCACACATGAGAGAGGGAAGGGTACACCTCTCAGCGTATCACACGCAAGAGAGGAAAGGTACACCTCTTAGCGTATCACACGCGAGAGAGGAAAGGTACACCTCTCGGCGTATCACACGCAAGAGAGGAAAGGGTACACCTCTCAGCATATCACACGCGAGAGAGGGAAGGTACACCTCTCAGCGTATCACACGTGAGAGAGGGAAGGGTACACCTCTCAACGTATCAAACACGAGAGAGGAAAAGGTACACCTCTCAGCATATCACACGCGAGAGAGGGAAGGGTACACCTCTCAGCATATCACACGGGAGAGAGAGAAGGGTACACCTCTCAGCATATCACACACAAGAGAGGGAAAGGTACACCTCTCAGCGTATCACACGCCAGAGAGGGAAAGGTACACCTCTCAGCATATCACACGTGAGAGAGGAAAGGTACACCTCTCAGCGTATCACACGCGAGAGAGGGAAGGTACACCTCTCTGCGTATCACATGCGAGAGAGGGAAGGGTACACCTCTCGGCATATCACACGCGAGAGAGGGAAAGGTACACCTCTCAGCGTATCACACGCAAGAGAGGGAAAGGGACAGTGAAAACACTGAGGAGTTGTATAAACATCGGAGTGCGTCCCAATGCTTCTAACAAGGGTATAGCGTAAACACCGAGTGCGCCCGGATGTTTCTAACCAAAACAAAACAAACTCAAAGGTCGAGAAAGGTCTTTCCTGGCATTTCCCTAAATGAACCGTCCATACAATATTGTCTGGTTGCACCTGCCTCAAATGAACCGTACATACAATATCGTGCCTGCATAGGAAAAAAACTCAACAGGTACAATATAGCAGAAACACATGTTCAACGTTACATCAAGATACAATTCCAATACGAGATAAACGTGTGCATATACAATGCAAGTGAAAAGGTGCATAGCAATGCAAGTGAAAAGTACATAACAATGCAAATGAAGTGTGCATAACAATGCAAGTGAAAAGTGCGTGACAACACAAATAGAGAAATGTATGCTCCATACAACATTAAGATGTGCATTTCATGCCAAGGTGAGAAGTGCACATTCTACGCAAGCAAGGTTAAAACGTGCTCCATGCAATGTACATACTCTATGCAATGTAAACACGAATACCTATTTAACACAACGCGCATATGTTATGCAAACGCGATAATGCATGTCCGATGCAAAAGTAAAAGAGGCATATCACAAATGCAAACCTCGTGAATGTGATAAGAGCACTGTAAAGCCACACATTCAAAGATAATTTTCTAATCTAGCAATATGCAAAAAGGATACGAAAAAAGGATACATTTTGTGCATATCAAGTGCCGCACACGGAAGACACGGTTCGAGGTCACCACGGAGGCCGCTTAAGCTTCAAAAGTGTATTTTCTTGCACTTTCTTGAGAGATGAGGGTATAAATCAATAGAAAAGCCCCAAACAAGGGCATTGGAGGTCCATCGGCCACAAGAGGGAGCCATCGGCCACCCATCGGCCACCAAACAAGCTAATCGGCCAACAATTTGGCCGATCAGCCAAAAATGGCAGATTCGGGGCAGTTTTGTCCATTTGCCTCGAGTCTTTAAGTATAGGGTTCCAAACCCTATTATTTCACTTCTCCAAGGCCGAAAACCTTTCTCCTCTTGCTCTACATCACTTTCCCCCTTAGATCCATGTTTCAAACGCATTTTCCAACATCCCAAAAACATTTGATTCGCAAAACCCTCGTTGTTTTACACACTTTGAACCGATTGAAAAGTCTTTTTGGTGCCTCTTTCTTGATTTCCACCACTTGGGGTTTGTTTCCCCCGAGTTACCCTTGGTTTCCGTGCCCTTTTCCGAGCCTTGACATTTTCTTTCATTTTTCACCCCTCGGAGTTGACTTTCAGTTGACTTCTGGCATTCTTGCCCATTTTCCATACCTTCGACCATTTCCCCACTCTTCTCGAGATAACAGATGATATTCCAAAGGGTGGGGTTCCTCCAGGGATGGAGATGGATCCCGAGTTCAAGCCTTTGCTGCTCGGCATTCGGCCTTTCGACCCAGTGTCTTATCACCCTGACGTACACGTATTCCCTCCCGACAGTATTCGCCAGTTCAGGAGCTTTGCACGAGGTGCTCTGAAGGACCTCTTGCTACGCAAGCTAGAGTCACTCTTGTCCTGTGGCGCCGCTGAGGTATACTCTTCCTCTTTACTTTCTGCAATGTAGGTCATATGCCTCGGATAGCCAATATCAATCTTCATCTGATTAGTCCAAACACACTTGTATATCACATGCCTAGTTCTTTCTGAGCATATTCATATATGATACTTCTGTCAACTTGAACACATATACACACTATATTTTTACCAATTCTGAACACATACATACACTGTATTCCTGACACTGCTTCGCATCTGTTTATCTTGAACACAGGGAGATTCCCATGCCTTCCGGGGTTATGGGAACACCATTGCTCGAGATTGGTACATGGAGCTACCCGATGATGTTTGCCACATCGTCGATGGGGCCGATTTTGGCAAATTCTGCATGGGACTCTCGCACCTCACTGCGAGTCGGCCTCTTCTAGGCGCCTTAGTGGAGAGGTGGTGGGACACCACCGATTCCTTCCACCTTTCCACAGCACGGGAGACGACGATGACTCCCTTCGACTTCTCCATGCTCACCGGCATCGGAATAGGGGGTGATCCGATCCCTTTCGACACTGATATGGGCAAGTGGGATGCTGCTCAGATCTTTCTGCTAGGGATTCACCCACCTCTCTCTCGACCAGAGTTTGTGAGATATTCATGGTTCGCCGACCAGTTTAGGGGGCAGATGCCGACGACCCGCGAGGAGGTCGAGCACTACGCCTGGGGTTCCTCATGTTCATGCTGGCACTACTCTTTTTGCCGACCGGGTGAACACTGTTGGCCTCTACCTCTTGAGCGCACTGGTAGACGTGACTCGCATCCGGCGCTATGACTGGGGCGGCGCAGGCCTAGCCACGCTGTATGGATATATGAGTTCCTCATCTCGTCGCGAAGGGCACCTGCTAGGAGGTTACTAGAGAGCCTGGGAGGTACATCTTTCCCTTTTGCTTTACAGTTCTGCTTTACACTATCTGTACACCACACACACTGCATAACACGCAATCTACTTTACACTGGTTGTACACTGCACATACTGCACAAGACACTTCACATGACTCTCTGATTTCTACTTTATCTGTATACTGTTTTACTAATAAACATACTCATTATTACCCTTTCACATTCTGTAGTTGTGGGTGTATACCTACTTTCCTATGCTTGCTCCAGAGTCGGATGTAGAGATGCCCCCCATGGTTCCATATTCACATCGGTACGATGGGAGATGCGAGCGAAGGCTGCGAGAGTCTTTCTCATTCTTTCGCCGATATTTCGACACTATAGCCGCAGCGGAGGTATTTCAAACTTTACAGTTCATTTGAGCTTTGCTTTATATTACACTTTCGATAGCAGATAACAACTTGTATATCCATCATTTGCAGATCACCTGGCAGCCCTGGGCAATGCTGCCAGACGCAGTTAGAGACCAGTATATGGGCGCTCGGGAGACTGCCCGATTCCAGGTATTACTTGAGGGCCCTCTGTCGCGCGTGGTACTTGGGTGAGCACTTCTTGCGACAGAGCCTCAGTTTGCCTGAGCAGATAGTTCTGATGCCGCCTTCTTCGCACATGAGGCATACAGAGACATACACCCCGCAGGAGATGACCGATCTCATGATCGGTTGGGATGCCGACTTTTTCAGAGATGATGGCAACTACATCGTCTTCATCCAAACATATCTCATGCCTCCTCTGGCCAGTGTTCGCCGAGGTGAGAGAGAGAGACCTGCAGCCACAGTAGGAGGATTGAGAGGATCCAGGGTGACCCAGGCTTGTGGTAGGAGGGGTTCCCGGAGGGGACAGAGAGCAGAGTGGCCAGACCTGCCCACTACCATGACATGCCGAGAACGGGCTGGAGAGTCTTATCAGATACCCATCGCTCCTCTCCCGGCTGATCATGAGCTCGTCGGAGTTCGAGGCTCGACCCCGATATATGCTATACTTTACATTCTGTACATTCATTTCAATTCAGTTGATATCTCGCAGATTACTAATTACCTCAACACTTTTGCAGGCTTCCATAGAGTACATTGGGCAAGCTCTGGAGCTGTCGGCTTCGATGATGGAGATGCTGCAGAGGAGCATGGACCTGCTGAGTATTTACGGTATTCTGGTAAGTTCTTTCAAACTCCGTCCCAAAACCCTCTATAAACTGCTCCATACTGATCTAATGCACCACATTATCAATACTGCACTTGATACACCACACTCACATACCACTCACGGCATCGATATACTGCATCTCATATACTGGCCACAGCCCTCACATGCTTCAATCATTTACCACTCATGGCATTCATATACTACTCACAGCATTCATACACTGTAATCATATACTGCTCATGGCGTTCATATACTGCTTATAGCATTCACACACTGTAATCATTCACCGCATTTGATACCATACTCAGCTTTGCATAGCATAATTGATGCATTTGCCAAATTGTTCTTTTCAGGCCCCATTCCAGATACTAGCCACTGCGGGCGCCTCAGCGGGACCTTTAGTGCCTCTCTGAGTAGCAAGAGGAGCGGGACGAGGGACTCCAGCGCACAGTCGGAGCAGAGCTAGATGTGCTCATACCGGGAGCAGTGCGCGGGCACCTACCCAGATGATGACAAGTCTGATGAGGAGGTAGTGAGTCCACAGTCAGAGCCTTCTCAGTATGGAGATGAGGCTAGAGATGGCTCGGGTTCAGACTCAGGCAGCGGAGCTGACGGCGGTAGTTCTGGGCCTTCGTCGAGGAAGAGGCGAGGAGGGGTTCCCACTCTTGACGTGACTGGCGTTGATTTCAGATGTTTTGTTTTTGCTTTATTTCCCTTTTTGCTAGTAGTTTTTACACATTGTACTGCCTCAGGCAGGTTTATTTTCTTTAAAACTTTGTACTTTTGCAAAAAAGAAACCATGATGGAATGAAAAACAGCTTTTTGATTGAAAAAGTGTTACATTTTATATTCTAAGCATCACATTGCATCGCATTATACAGCATGTAAATGAGATTGAACTTTGTTTGAAAATTGCACACTCGAATTGCATTGCCTTAATCAGGTAGTGAACCAACTAACAACAAACAAAACAACTCGATAAGCAAAACAAGGACTTGACATGCTAACCAAATATAAATACAACTCGATAAGCAAGACAAAAACTTAACAATCAATGCAAAATACAACTCGATAAACAAAAATACAACAACTCGATAAACAAATTGAAGCAACACAGGCGCGACTTCGCAAAATCGTCACCGAAAGGCATTCGAAGTGGAACAAGTCACAAGTTCTCAACACCTCCAACACATGGACAGCTCAGAGAACAAAAGGAGAGGCCATTGGCCACCATAAAGGGCTATCGGCCACAAAAGCTAGCTGATCGGCTAAAAAGATGGTCGGTCAGCCATCAAATTGGCCGGTCGGCTATTAATGTAGAAAGTGCCCAGATTGTTGACACCTGTCTTCTACTCAACACCTTATCTTCTACAAAAGCCCCAGCTTCGTATTTTCTCCATTTCAACTCTATTTTTGCACCAAATGGAGCCATTTCTTGTCCAAAATCTCACAAATTGGATTGCTAACTTGGATGGCTCGGAAAAGCTAAATTTCTGGGGCTTCGGAATAAATGCACTATTCACGCTGAGCCGCACCCTGCTGCGTTTTCCGTTCCTCCATGCTGCGGCAAGGTGTTGGAATCCGGTAACTCATGTTTTTAGCTTTGGTGGACAAGAGATGTATCCCACTTTCAAAGACTTCCAAGCTTTGATGGAGTCCGACGTGAGGAAGAGATCTTGCCTCAATTCCATTTTGGCCATATCCAAGCCTTAGGACGAATGTGCGGGCTTACTTTGCATGATGCTCAGTCTTTGATTTGCGATGGAGAATTGGACATTCCCAACTTGATTCATCGGTTTTCTGATGCCGGTGACTGCGGCGATCATCCCTGGCAGGGTTTTCGGCGACACGCCCTCTACTTGTGCATGTTGTCTCATTTCTTGCTTGCCCCAGGCTCCGGAGGATCTAGCGTCCATTTGATTGAGGTTGCCCAAGGTTTAAAAGAGGGCAAGAGCTGTATTGCCATGACGCTAGCTGAGACATTGATGGGTTTGGATGCCTTCCATCGCCGGGAGAGAACTAGATTCGCGAGGAGTCCACTACTGCTGCAGGTAATGTTTCCCACCCTATCTCACATATATTTCTCACATCACTCGGAACTCAAGCTCGATTTTTCTCTCAAAACCCTTTTCTCTCAACGTGCACCTCTCTATTCTTTATCTCATCTCTCATTTTCGTTCCCTCCCCAGATATGGTTGATGGATAATTGAAGGTTGTGGACTCATGCCCAGCATTTCAGCTCGCGGCTATTTCTTCCGGCGACATCTAGTCGATGACCCTGATAAGGGATGGTGGTGCGAATAGATGTGCAGTCTATCTGCTGTCAACATCGCTTGGCACTGCCTTTGGCTTAATCTACTGGCGATGAGCTACAGCATGTCTTGCCAGCCCGGGATTCAGTTGATCGGCCTTGACACATTGTGTCTTTTACTTCCCGTTCGATTCCGGCGTCAATTCGGATATGATCTGACTTGTCCGGAAGAGAGGATAGAGTACTCTACCGCATTTCCAGTCTGAGGCACACAGCTAGCTCGGTATGCCACAGTATGGAGGATGAGAGAGCTTCTGGCCCCCGCTCCCATTTTCACCCTCTCTAACGAGTGCATAGCTTGGCTTGATGAAGAGGCGCAGGTTGGGCCTACTTTGGCATCAGAGGCTTCCACAAGCTCTGGGAGGGGACGCAGGAACACCTGACTATGCCCCGAATTTATTTACTTTAATCAGTACTTTCAAGTTTTCTTTATGAATGTAATAAAAAAACAACTTCAATTTGTATTCAAGAGTAGGAGAACTCTGTACTGAAATCAATGTAATTGAAGGTTGTAGATACTGAAAATTTTTGGTTTGGTCCAAAAATGGTCAAAGTTGTAAAATGATTAATTTGAGCAAAATCAACTTTTATTAAAACTTTTCAAAACCATTTTCGATATGGATCAGAACTGGACACGCCCGAGATCTATCACTGAGATGTACAACCACGGATCCAGTAACTAGAAAGTTACCCCTAGTCTGAATAGCATTGCACTGGAGATCACAACCGAGCTCTTGAATGCAGAATAGACAGAGATGACCAACATGATCACATGGACAAAGTTGATTTGGAAGTGTTTATGGCTGGACTTCAGAATGAAGTTGCCTACGTATCCCAAAGACGGGAATCAAGCCTTACGTAGTTCGGTTCAGGTTCACTCATGTATTAACACTCTCCTTTTGCGCTCTAACTTTTGCCAAGGCCGCCCTTTCTGGGTTTTCAACCTTGCGAGCTCAGTTTTTATTATTTCAAATTTTTCTCATGCTCTAACTTTTGCCTAGGTCGCCCTTTCTGGTTTTCGGCCTAGCGAGCCACTCAGGGATAGTATTTCTTCAACTTGTCCATGTTAATAGGCTGGGAGAACTCAAGGCCATCTAAATCCATCAGAACGACAGCTCCACCCGACCAGATAGACTTGATGATGTAGGGACCCGTCCAATTGGGTCTGAACTTGCCCCTAGGGTCGTGGATGGGAGCTCGATTGTCTTTGAGCACTAGATCCCCCTCTTTCAAATTCCTGGACTTAACCTTCTTGTTGAAAGCCCTGGCAATTCTTCGTTGATAACCCTGGACATGATATAGTGCTTTCAGCCTTTTTTCATCAAAGAGCATGAGTTCTTCAAATCTGCTTTGCTGCCAATCTGCCTCAGCTATCTGGCACTCAGCCAATACCCGTAATGATAGAACCTCAACTTTGATAGGCAAAACAGCCACCATCCCATAAACCAAGGAATACGGAGTTGCCCTAGTAGAAGTTCGAATTAAAGTCCGGTAGCCCCAAAGAGCAAATGGCAGCTTGTCTGGCCAGTCTCTGTAGGTTTCCACCATCTTCTACAGAATGTGCTTGATGTTCTTGTTGGCGGCCTCAACAGCTCCGTTGGTTTGCAGCCGATATGTAAATGACTTATGAAAAGCCACGTTGTACTTCTCCAACAAGTTGATCACCTCCTTCTTGAAGTGGGAACCATTATCCGAAATAATCTCATTCGGGACCCCGTAGCGACAGATGATATTGTTCCTGATGAACTTAGCAACATGCGATGCCTTCAACACCGCATAAGATTGAGCCTCAACCCACTTCGTGAAGTAGTCTATCGCTACCAGAATGTACTCATGCCCGTTGAACCCCTTCGGAGTGACAGCCCCAATTACATCAATCCCCCATACTGAAAACGGCCACGGTGAAATCATGTTGTATAGCTTCGACGGTGGAATGTTCATGCAATTTGCATGGATCTAACATTTTTGGTATCGCCGGACAAAGCCAATACAATCCTTCTCCATGGTTGACCAGTAATAACCTTTTCTAAGGATCTTCTGGGCTAGCATCACCCCACTCATGTGCGTTCCGCACTCTCCTTCATGGATGGCCTCCATCAGGCGCTTGGATTCTTCAGCATCAACGCATAGCTTATGTATGCCGAGATGACCCCTCTTGTACAGTTTACCCCCGCAGACGATGAACTGAGCAGCCATTCTTCGAATTGCCCTCTTATCTTTGGCATTTGCCCCTGGCAGATAAGCTTCCTTTTCCAAGAAGTTCCAGATGTCATAATACCAAGGGTTCTGATCTTGTACCTCATCTATGGCAGTAATCAGCTCGTAGGCCAGCACGAATTTCTATTCAATGATGATCGGACATATCCGAACTCCGAAAAGGATGTCTATCATAGAAGATAGAGTTGCTAATGAATCAGCGAACCTGTTGTTCTCTCTTAACAGATGGCGAAATTCCGTTTCTCAAATCGAGGAATCAGAACGTCCAAGGTCTGGTGATAGATTCTCATCTTTTCTTCTTTAACTTTCCAATCTCCTTTAGCTTGAGATACAACAAGGTTCGAGTCCCTGATGACATCCAACCGTTTTGCCCCTAGTTCCAGGGCGGCTTCTAGTCCAGCAATACATGCCTCATATTCTACCTCATTATTCGATACTTTGAACCGGAGTTTGAAAGCTAAAGGTATGCGGGAATTGTCGGGTGCTATCAGCAACACCCCTATCCCATACCCGTATTGGTTTGACGCGCCGTCAAAGTACATCGTCCAAGTCTCTTCTTCGACATACAGAATGGCCTCATCTGGGAGCAGATATTCAACTGCTTCATCCCCTTCAATTGGGTGATCGGCTAGGAGCTCCGCTACCGCTCTCCCTTTCACTGACTTGCGCGTCATGTACTTCAGATCAAATTCGGAAAGCAGAAGCAACCAACGGGCTAGTCTACCCGTAATGCTGGTTTCTCGAAGAGATATTTGATGGGATCTAATCTTGAAACTAGTATTACGGAGTGAGCTAACAGGTAGTGCCTCAGCTTCCTGGTAGCCCATACCAAGGCCAGACAAGCCTTCTCAAGTGGAGTGTAGCGGGTCTCGTAATCCAGCATTTTCTTGCTCAGGTAGTAGATAGCCTTCTCCACTTTGTCCTCAAACTCCTGTGCAAGCATGCAACCCATTGTCGTTTCAGTCACTGATAGGTACAGAATCAACGGTTTCCCCGGCTCAGGCACTGACAACACAGGTGGGTTCTGTAGATATTGCTTGATCTGCTTGAAAGCAACTTGGCATCGGTCGTCCCATTAGAACTTCTTTCCTTTCTTCAGGAGACCAAACAGTGGTTCAAAAGTCAAGGTTAATTTTGCAATAAACCGTCTTATGAATTGCACTTTACTCAGAAAGCCTCGCACCTCCTTTTCAGTCCTCGGTGGCGGCATTTCTAAGATGGCCTTGATTTTGGAAGGATCGACCTTGATACCCCTTTGTGTGATCAAGAACCCCAGCATTTTCCCTACTGTAACACCAAATGTACATTTCTGAGGATTCAGCTACAACCGATACTCTCTGATCCGTTGGAAGAATTTCTGCAAGGCGGTGTATGGCCCTCTCTTTCCTTGGACTTGACAAACATGTCGTCCACGTACACCTCAACCTCTTTATGGATCATATCGTGCAAAATTGTGGTCGCAGCCCGTTGATATGTAGCCCCAGTATTCTTCAGCCCAACGGCATCACCCTATAACAATAGGTTCCCCACGGGGTGGTGAAAGCAGTCTTCTCCCTGTCTTCGGGTGCCATCAAAATCTAATTGTAGCCTGAAAACCCATCCATGAACGAGAGCAGCACATGCCTAGCAGTGAAGTCCACTAATTCATCGATATGCAACAGAGGAAAGTCGTCCTTTGGACTGGCTTTGTTCAAATCCCTGAAGTCCACACATACCTAAATTCTGCCGTCCTTCTTCGGCACTGGAACTATATTGGCCAACCAAGTTGGATACTCAGATACTAACAGGAACCCTGTGTCGATCTGCTTGGTGACCTCTTCTTTGATTTTCAGCGCCCAGTCCGGGCGGATCCTTCGGAGCTTCTGCTTAACAGGTTGGGCCTCTAGGTCAAGAGGGATTCGGTGCTGTACAATCTCAGGATCGATTCCAGGCATGTCTTCGTAGGACCATGCGAAAATATCTTTGAAATCTTTTAATAAAGCGACTAACTGCTCGTGCTCCTCCGAAGACAACGTGGATCCGATCTGGACCAGCTGTGGGTCCTTCTCAGTACCAACGTTAATTGTGGTGATTTCATCAACCAAGGTTTTACAAACCTCTCCTGCTCTTGATCAAGCAAAAATTGCAAAACCTGGAGGAATTTCTTCCTCGTCGTTTTTATCAAAATTTTGAAAATCCTGATTAATGCAATAAATGAAAGGCACAGAAAAGTACTCGGAAGCCACAGCCGTACCATTCTCATTAATAACATCCAGTCTGCCTGATTCCTCTGTTACAACAGACTCAAAGGAAAAAGAAAAAGACGACCTGGACAGGACAGTGGCATCCGGCTTATCACCCCCGAGAATACCAGACTCAGACTCACACGAGCTGGAACCTAATTCGACTCCACAAACTCAGTGGAATCAGATTTGGCTCACTACCTGACCCGGTGCTGCTGCTCGATAAAAAGCCCTCCTCATATTGCCAGACGAGGGAGGGTGCGATGGATGCATCGAGAATGCCTGAAGATGGGCCCATAGCCGCTTCATCCCCGATCATGGAAACTGAGAAGTTATCCCCCAAGCACTCCAGTACGATCTGAGGATCTGAGAGAAGACAAGCCAACGCTACCCCCATCTCAATTTATGTGCTCTCAGAATCCTCCTCCTTGCACTGCTCAACCTCAGCTGGTGGGTCCATCTGCTCCTCAGCAACTTCATCCCCGGACAACTGTAGGTCAAAGAAAATCTCAAATCCCGCAAGCACCGCCTCTCTGCATTTAGCCATGGCTCCGGAAAGCCGCAGAACGGGAAATCTTCCCCCTCCCGGACAAAGCGTCCACTTAGGGTCCCCTGGATAGGTCGGTGCACCAACTCATAATGCTTTTTGGCCTGCTTTGCCTTGGCTCTTCCAGCCATCTCTCTTCCTTTCCTCGCCCAATCCTCTTTGGTAGGCAGATAACCTAGGCTAAAGGTATATAGGTTGTGCGGCACTTCGGCCGATGCTGCAATGCCTTTCCGACCACTTCGCCCTAATCCCATCCCGGGCATGTGCTGAAGCTTGTTCATAAGGTAGACAGATTGTGCGCTGACATATAGCCCCATCAACAGCTAGAATATTCTGTACAACCCGGGCCTCAGCTAGGGTGAATCCTTACAAAAATACATCCTTTGCACCATGCTCAATCTCCGGAACTGGTGTAGAAACCTCTGGCGGCAGATGGATTGAAGAATTCCTAAAAACGATTGCTACCCCCTTCCTGTGGGGGTACTTCAACATTTGGTGCAGGGTGGAAGAGACCGTCTTTACCTGGTGCAGCCACGGCTGCCCTAGGAGTAGATTGAAGGTTGCGGGAACATCCAAGACATGGAACTCAATGTCTTGTTACCCCGGACCAACCTGAGTCTTAATCTGCATGGTCCCCATCACCTCTCGGCTGGTTTTATCATAGGCTCGTATCACCTGGGCAGTAGGCACAAAATCCGCGGGCTTCAACCTAATAGCATATGTTGTTCTCGACGGACATACATTAATAGCAGATCCTGTGTCAACAAGGACCACTGGTATCCATTTCTCTCTACACTCGACAGAGATGTAGAGTGGTTTGTTATGATCTGAGCCCTCAGGCGGCAGTTCCTTGTCAGTGAAGGTCAAGGTCGGGGAAGCTCCTCCCGGGAAAACCAACCCTACCAACTGCTCAGGAGTTGTATCGATTGAAAGTTTAGCCTTATCCATTGCAGAAAGGACGGCTGTCTGTGAACCCTGAGGCCATAAATAGTCCCAGATGGAGATGTCTGCTTGGATTTTCTTAAGCTGTTTCAGTACAGCCTCCTCCTCAAGCAGTTTTTCTTCTGCCTCTCTGCTTCTTTGTCCTTCCCAGACGCCTCTGGTTGGTCCAATGTGGGGGCTTGAAGTACTGTCCACTCTGGTCATATGGTCAACCTCCTCAACATACTAGGTGTCATTCGGTTGGTTTGTCCCCCAATCTTCGTCAGTGTGGGCAAGACGTAAGTCGTCATCTTCCCACCACATCCCGTCGGCAACCGACAGACAACTGTCCAGTTCTGTTGCAACTGTTTCTGTGCGCATCACATTCCATCCCCGCAGGGGCCTTGGCCTTCCTAGCCCTCTCAAGGTCCTCGATATTTTCTTGCTCAAGTCGCTTCAATGCAAGCTGCTGTTCAGTGTCTACTGTACTCAAACTGCCCGAATCCTGAGCAAAATTCTTAACACCGGTGCTCTCCGGCGATCCTCCCTGATTCTCGGCCATTCTGGCCACTGCTGATATCCAAACTTCTAATTGCCCCCGTTCTGAATGAGGTGTCTCAACAACATCTGGCTCATCGCTAAGCCACCTAATATTTTCTGCTGACCCATCCAGATCAAACCAGTTGACATCACGTCCCCCGGATCCTGTTCATTGAAGAATTACATATTCGCGATATCCTCCTCCAACTCTGCTAGGCCATCAAACCCCTGACTAGGTCCATCCTCCCGAACCACACTGATCTCTGGCCCAACCGGCAACTCTACCCTCGGCTTAACCTGATTAGTTGATGTGATATAACCACTCGGGTTATACGCAAACCTCCCAGACCCCTCAAGCTCTGAATCAACATTCTCATATGCCTCCAAAGTCATCCCGATTCTGTCTTCAATAGTTACCACCACTGGTTTGGGTTGGGTTTGGGAGATGCTCAACATGCACAGGTCCGTGCTGTTTGGGATGAACACCTCAGGCTTGGATAGGTAGGAGGGCATGATATATATGCTCGGGTCATATGGAATGGCCGCGGTTTGGATTAGATTGATGTGTTTGGAAGGTGGAGCTTGGTTATATAGTGGGAGCAGGTTGTGGTGACATTCGACTTTTCTCTGGAGGCACGATCACCTTGTTGTCGATGAGATCTTGGATCTCATGATGCAGTCTGAAGCACTGGTCGGTGTCGTGACCATGTTGTTGGTGAAAGACACAGTATTTGGCCGGGTTATGGGTTGGTAGGAGGTTACTTGGCAATGGCCGCGGCTCCAGGGGATTCAGATGCCCCTTCTTGATTAAAACCCCCAGAGCTTTGGATAGAGGCATGTACAGTGGAGAAAAGGTTCTTTGGCCTCGGGGTGGATATTTGGGTATTTGTGAGCTGGTTCCGGACACACCGGTGAAAGGTGTAGCTGTAAGTGTTTTGTGGAGGCGTGGTGGTGACCATGCGAACATCAGAAGTTCTGGCAACTGCAGCATTACTCGTGTCTATTTGAACTGCGGGTAAATGCCCTCTTGGGCTGCTCTCTCTCGTGGTCAATGAGACGCTGCTTTATAGC
The DNA here is from genome assembly GCA_030407325.1 of Camellia japonica. Taxonomy (NCBI): domain Eukaryota; kingdom Viridiplantae; phylum Streptophyta; class Magnoliopsida; order Ericales; family Theaceae; genus Camellia; species Camellia japonica. The sequence continues at coordinate 31,191 of JAPPVO010000087.1, forward strand.
ATCCTCAATCTGTACCCCGATCTCGTATAAATCTGCAAAGGTGGGAAGCGGTAAGACGATCATTTTTTGCATCAGCTTGGGATGGAGGTTGCGCACAACCATCCGTATCTAATCCTTGTCAACCGGCCTGATGGTCATCATAGAAGCTTTGGCCCTCCAACGGGTTACAAAGTCGGAGAAACCCTCTTTTGGCTCCTGTTTGGTTGTCTTGAGATCACGAGTTGTGATCTCGATCTGCGTGTTGTAGGAGTATTGAGCTATAAAGGCCTCAGCCATCTCCTCACAGTTTCTTTTGATAGAATCCTCCAGCTTTGCATTCCAAATAGCCGCAACACCCGATAGGGTCCGGCCGAAGAAGGAAAGCTTTTGCAATCTGGAGAGGCCCATTGGCCTTAGGATACCTGAGAACAGCCGCAGGTGTACCATGGGGTCCCCAAAACCGTCAAAACGGTCTATATGCGGCATCTTGAACCAATCCGACAAAGTCACTGCTGAATCGGTGTATCCATCTTCTATGTCCAGAATGGAATTAACGCATTGAACTTTTTTGAACAGCTTTTCTAACTTGCTCACTTTCAGCGCTGTTGGATCCACCTTAAATTCAAACGATGTATCCACTAGATTAGTCGGTGCTTGGACAGTTGGGGTAGGATTGGGGGTGGAACTGGCCCCGTTGGGACGTCCGTATTTTCCTAGACGTTTGCAATCTCCCCGAGTGTTGGAACTCTAGGTGGGGGTGGGGGGGGAGTGGGGGTGGGGGTGGGGGTAGATGCGAAGTAGATGCTCCGGCTTGTTGTGGTTGCTGCTGTTGCTGGAGCCTGGCAATCAATTCCGTTTGTTGAGCCACAACCTCTGCCTGATGCGCGGCAAACTCTGCTTGGCGGGCAGCATCCCGCTGCATGGCTTGCATAGTCTCTTGGAGCTGACGCATCATGTCCTCCATACTTGCCATAAGGTGCTAATCTAACTGAACAACATGTATATCTCTCTACGGTAGAAACGGAAACCTCAACCCGACTACTCACTGGTGGGGTAGATAAGGGCCACTGATCTGGTAACCGCTGTACTGATGAACTGCGCCTAACTGACCTCCGTCTAGTAACCGGGGGTAATGAAAGGAACACTGGTTGTCCATCTATTAGATCCTCGGATCGATGAAGCTTCGACCTCTGATCCAAAGTGCTTGGGGAATATCTGCCTGGTCAGAAGCAATGATGTTAAACTACCTTGCAAAAAGATAAATAAAGCATAATAAGTAAACAATAAGTAGAAAAACGGACAGCACTTCGGCTTAAATTAAGACAACACACAATTGACATTGTAAGCTGAACACACTGTTCTCAATACTGATCAATGTTCCCAAATCACTGCCCCAAATCTGATACCCTCAGGTAAAACTGATTCTCCCAAATACTGATGTCCGCAGACTGATACCCGAACTTGCAAACTAATACATACAACCTGTAGAGACACACTCTGATAGCACATATCAAGCAAGTAAGAGCCAAAACACCCCTATGGAGGGGTAGGGTTTCCCTGTCCTATCTTGTCAGGAGCTAGGGTTTCACTACGCACGCAGTGGTTTCAAACAACCTACATTCAGGTAAGCAACCTGTCCTAGTTTGGAATGGTCACTATGGCTTCCGATATACAACTAGGTCGAATGGTCAACAAGGGAGCCTCGGTGAAAACCGAGGCTTGTGTTCCCATCGTGGCAGAGCCCGTAACCAGTCAGCCTTATGGCACGCTTTTCCAAGCAAGCCTTCGGCAAACCGTTCAGGAATAGTAGACGGCAAACACGGTGTCCTAGGCGCACCAATGCAAATGCACTGCAAAGAGACACATAAGTGTAGACAAAACAACATATTATGAGTTCGAGTCAAGTTCTCTAAATCCCCAGCAGAGTCGCCAAAAATTGTAGACCGCCCTGAACTCCGCTCCGCACGCGAGGGCATGAATTGTTGTTCGTAGCTACTACAATTCGGACTCCAGTCACGGTTCTGAATCTAATCTCACAAAGTGCAATGCAAGACTGATAAATCACCAAAGAGTCCAAATCCGGCAAATCGTTTTGAAAAATCAATTTTAATCAAAAAGCGCCAAGCATGGACTGCTTTGCCAGATTTCAGAGTCGCCACCTAAATATTTTGTTTTGGGAAATTTAGGAAACCCTGACTCGTGCCTAAGGCCACGTGTCCGTCATCATCAAAGTTGCCTCGGCTGGGGAACTTGGGTATGAGAGGGGAAGGTCCTAAAATGAGCACCCCCGCTCACCCGATCAAAGATCGGCCTCTACTAACATGATATGTTGTTTTTGAAAACACATGTGTTCTTATTCTGGTTTATTAGCTAGCTTACTATGTGATGCGCACAGCATACAAGTATAGACTAAATCGCTTAAGTTGGAACAAAACATCTCATGTTTGTTTGTTGAAAATGGTTTGAAAGTGCTACTCGCAAGTAGGCTAAAGCGCGGATTTGCCACCCTCAAGTGGGCTTAAAACAAGATGATTTGCCACTTCAAGTGGGCTTAAAACGCACATTTCGATGAATTGTTCCAATTCAAGCAATAAAGCCTTCACCTACAGGCATTCAGACAGTTAAACAATTAAGCAGTTAACCTCATGGCAAGCATGCTATCATGGCAGTCACTTACACACATGCAAGGATGCTAAAGCATAAACACTCACAGTGTACTCTGAGCCAAAACAGAAGCTATGTTAGAAATCAATGCATGACCCTAGCTATGTTAAGAATGCCTAATGTAACACATGCAAAATGCAACTAAATAGGCTCGGCTATTCTAAGATGGCATACGAATATCACAATTGATACATGTATTCAAATAGGAATTGAAATACAATGCAGTTTGAATGATGCACCGAGCCCGGTGCATACAAAACAACTGAATGAATGCACTCATGCAAGCATAAGTATGCTAATTGAAATATGCCCTAAAACTAACCATCAAAAGCTAGTAAATAAAAGGGAGAAAGACCTGCGTTTGGAAGACATTCACACACACACACACACACTTATTACAAAATTTTCCCTCTCGACGGAGGGTCCGAATAATAAGCTAAGCTAATCTAAGCTAAGCTACTTATTACAAGTAAACTAATTAACTAACTCTAGCTGATTAAGTATTACAACCCAAATTGAAACAAATAGCTATATTAAGCTGATTAAATTATTACAAAACAAACCAAATGACTAGTTTACACGAACTAATCATAAGTAATGAAATGGCCTCACGGGCAAGGAAGAGATGCATGCTCGGTGGGCTTCGCTCGAAAATCCACTACCGTGCCTCATGATGCCTCTGTTTGCACTCTTTTGGACTTCTGAAAATTGTGCCAACTTCCAAGATGCTTCTAACCCACCTTAGGAACAGGCTGAGGGATGGTCGGCCAAGAGGGATGGCCATCGGCCAAAGTTAATAGTCATCGGCCGCTTTTGATAGCCGATCGGCAAACTTGGTGGCCGGTCGGCCACTGCTTCCTGCAATTTCTCCTTTTGCTGCAACAGGGCACAAACAGAGGCACGGTAGTGTATTTGCAAGGTATGTGTGCACAACCACCCTCCCTATCATGTCTCAAGCTCAAAGGAGTGTAGTGCTCGGCTCTCGAGCCATCAATCACGCATCTCAATGCATGATGGCCAAAGAGTCGAGCTTGCACAATTTCGATGAATGCACAAGTAACACATAGGACTCGATGAACCTCCACCTTATCATGCATGATCAAAGGTGTCCGCGACAAAGAAATAAGGCACGTTTCATCACTTCAAGTATGGAACGTCCCTCGTTTCTCGTGTTTGGATTAACATCTGATCCAAACACAATGCAATGCAACACACATGCAAACAACATGCTCAACCTATCAATGCTAATGGCATGCACAAGATTCTATCATGTGAATAATGCATGCATGGCATGTTTGACGGCTAAAGCATCAAAGCAGGTAAAGAGCATCGTTCAAGAGGCATGCAACACAATGCTCAATGGACTAAACCACCACCAAATAGACCTCATGCATGCCAAAACAGTGGCCAAAAAGATCTAAAATGATAGCAATAAAATGCATGCTCATGCATTGGCCCATCAACTAGGCATGAAGGTGCAACTCTCAAGAGCACTTAAAGAGTGACAAACATGGAAGTGTGACAACACTATATTCTCTGAAATATCATCCCAAATGACACCAAAACATGCAAATACCTCAAGTCAAGCATGCAAGATACCTCAAAACTCAAAGCTAGTTAAGGCATTAACACCATAGCTATACGAAGCAAGCCTCAAAAGGCCAAGAACAACCAAAACAGTCCTAAAGCATGTCAAAATAATGCTAAAACATGTATGGAGTATAGCCAAGACAAGCTAGCATGAAGGGCTAAAGCATCAAGTAAGCTAGGCCAATGAGCATGGTTACACTACAAGTGTAAGAAGCAAATGAGGGATGCTCTAACCAACCAAAAACAAAGTTGTATCATGGAAAAATAAGACCAAAAACACACTGAAATGACATCCTAAAAGCTTAGGCAAGATGGCATACATATTGGCTCATATTTGAGGCATAAAGCACCAACCCTCCAAAGCATTGAAAGAGTGACACATGTGAGTGTATGACCACACTTCATACATTGAAATCACATACCAAATGATGCTAAATCATGTAAATAGCCCAAGCAATGCATGCTAGTGACTTGGGAACTCAAACCTAGTGAGCAAGATTGCACTATGGCTATACAAAGCAAGGCATGCATGACCAAAACAAATTCAAACAGAGCTTAAGCATGCCAAAACATGAGTAAAAGCTTGCTGGAGTGAAGCCAAAAGCATGCTAAAATGATGGTCCAGAGCATGATGCATGTTAAGGCTATAGGGAGGATTGCACTACAAGGGTATGAGGCATGCAAGAGGCAATCAATCCAACCCAAAACAGAGCTATATCATGTTAAAAAAAAGTCACAAAAACATGCTAAGATAGAGTCTCAACATGCTAGAAAAACATGCTACTTTGATGAGCCATCAACACAAGCAAACAAGATACAAAAGGGGGGGGGGACCACCCCCACCTATTTGGAGCCTCAAAACACACTTTCCACCACTGAAATTCCTCTGGAATTCAGTGGTTAAAAGGCCAAGAGAAGGTGATCTCAAAGGCCTAAAGAGATGATACAAAACAAAGCAAAATAAGGCACAAAATGGGGTAGACCACCCCCAACACCAAAGAGGCCTCAAACAAACATTTCAAACACTTGAAAATGAAGCTTTTTACAATTGAAAACTAAGCCAAAAGAAGCATGCAAAGAGGGCCAAATAAGCAATGAAAACAAAGTCAAAAAGGGGGTACAGACTCACCCTTGAAGAACAACTTCAAAGCAGCAACTTCAGCAACTTTTCTGAGCTAAAACCAGCTCTTGAGTCCAAGCAAGACCCTCAGGTACCTCAGCAACAAGGTTGTGCTGTTTCACTAGGTGCTTTAGTGCAAAACTGTGAAGAAAAACCACTTTGAGGCACAAACAAGTGCAAATATAGAGAGAGAGGGATATCTTGTCTCTAATGCGAATTTCATAACCTCTGGAAAGGGAGAAGGACCACCCCTCTTATAGAAATCCAAGTCTCAGGCTTGTTGAACAAGCTAGAGGCTTGGTTCAATCCCTCCATACACGTGTATAGAGGATGAGTTCTGTGCTCACCAGCTGGCACAGCTGGCAAAGAAATGTCTGTAAAAGCAAATAAAAAGGCCTCGACCAATAAACATGGCCGACAGGCCATTAAAGATGCCGACCGGCCAGCACTGATGGCCGATAGAAAGAAGGAAAGGCCGACAGGCATGAGGCCTGGCCGATGGGTTGTAGGGCTGGCCAACAAGCCACCCCATTCTCTCAGAAACAAAACCACAAGCTCTTGGTCCACAACCAAGCACAAAACAAACAAGTTGAGGGGCTCCAAGGCAAGGCGCGTAGCCAAGACCTTCAGAAACTCAAAATGAACACGAGCATGGATGATCATCAAGTGTTCAAACGATGACGTCCAAGTCTTGAGGACAGTCAAAAATTGGGTGTCTACATATACTAATATGAAACACGTCATGCACTCCGAAAAGTTGTGGCGGCAACGCCAAATGATAGACAACCTCCCCAATTTGCTCAAGGATCTCAAAAGGGCCAATAAACCGAGGGGATAACTTTCCACTCTTCCCAAACCTCATCAAACCCCGCCTAGGTTATATTTTCAGAAAGACGTGATCACCCACTTCAAAAGACAAGGGTCTCTTTCTACGATCGGCATAACTCTTTTGGTGACTCTGGGCTGTAACTAACCTTTTATGGATAAGTGCCACTTTCTCCGTCGTTTCCCGAACCAACTCTGGACCCAACAAAGGTGCATCACCCACCTTCGGCCCAACATACTGGAGATCTACATGGTTGGCCATACAAGGCCTCAAACGGTGCCATGCCAATACTCGATTAGAAACTGTTATTGTAGGCAAACTCCATTAAGGGTAAGTGTCTCTTCCACGACCCCTTAAAGTCAAGGACACAGCCTCGAAGCATATCCTCAAGGATCTGAATAGTACATTGTAGACCGCCCGAACTCCGCTCTGCGCGCGAGGGCGCGAATCGTGGTTCTTAGCTTCTACAGTTCGGACTCCTGTCACGGTTCTGAATCTAATCTCACAAAGTGCAATATAAGACTGATAAATCACCAAAGAGTCCAAATCCGGAAAATCGTTTTGGAAAATCAATTTTAATCAAAAAGCGCCAAACATGGACTGCTTTGCCAGAATTCAGAGTCGTCACCTAATATTTTGTTTTGGGAAATTTAGGAAACCCTGACTCGTGCCTAAGGTCACGTGTCCGTCATCACCAAAGTTGCTTCGGCTCAGGAACTTGGGTACGAGAGGGGAAGGTCCTGAAATGAGCACCCTCGCTCGCCCGATCAAAGGATCGGCCTCTACTAACATGATATGTTATTTTTGAAAACACATGTGTTCTTATTCCGGTTTATTGGCTAACTTACTATATGATGCGCACAGCATACAAGTATAGACTCGATTGCAAGAATTGAAACAAAACATCTCATGTTTGTTTTCAAAAAATGGTTTGAAGTTGCTACCCTCAAGTAGGCTAAAGCACAGATTTGCCACCAAACAAGGTGGGCTTAAAACATGATGATTTGCCACTTCAAGTGGGCTTAAAACGCACATTTTGATGAATTGTTCCAATTCAAGCAATGAAGCCTTCATCCATAGGTATTCATGCAGTTTAATCACTTAAGCAAATGGCCTCATGGCAAGCATGCTGTCATGGCAGTCACTTACACACATGCAAGGATGCTAAAACGTAAACACTCACAGTGTACTCCGAGCCAAAAAAGAAGCTAGTTAGTAATCAATACATGATCCTAGCTATGTCAAGAATGTCTAATGCAACACATGCAAAATGCAACTAAGATAGGCTCGGCTATTCTAAGATGTCATGTGAATGCAACTTGATAACATGTATTCAAATTGGTATTGGTGCATGCAAGACAGATGAATGATGCACGCATGCGAAGCATAAGGATGCTAATTGAAACATGCCCTAAAACTAACCATCGAAAGCTGGTAAATAAAAGGGAGAAAGACGTGGGGTTGGAAGATATTCACACGCACACGCACACTTATTACAAAATTTTCCCTCTCGACAGAGGGTCTGAATAATAAGCTAACTAGCTAATCTAAGCTAATTAAACTAATTATTACAAAACGAAGCTAGTTAACTAACAAGTTAACTAATTACAAACACAAATGAATAGCTAAGTGCATTAACTACTTAAGTACAGAACCAAATAGCTAACTAGCTAAGCAAAGCAGTTAAGTAAAACAGTTAAAAGGAGCCTCAGGGCGAGAAGTGCATGCATGCTCGGTCGTCTCACTCGGAAATCCATCGCTATGCCCCAACTTGCCTCTGTTTGCATTTGATCTCAGAACACTGCACAAACCTCCAGATAGCTTTTACTCCAACTTGGAGACCTCCAGAAGGGCTGCCGACCAGAAAATGGTGGTGTAGACCACCTGTAGACCACCTAAACATGCTGCTGACCAGAAAAAGTGGTCAGCCAGCTACTTTTTCTGGTCTGCTAACCAGAAAATTCTACCAAGCTCCAATTTGCTGCAACAGAGAACAAGAAGGGGCACAACAGTGTATTTGCAAGGTATGTGTGCACAACCACCCTCCTTATCATTTCTTAAGCTCAAGGGAGTGCGATACTCAACTCTCGGGCCAACAACTGAGCATCGTAATGCACGATGGCTGAGAAGCCAAGATTGCACAAATCAATGTCAATGAATGCACAAATAACACATAAGGGCCTTAACCTCTATCATGCATGATCAAGAGGGTTGGCGATCGAGAAATGAGGCACGTTTCATCATTTCAAGTATGAAACGTCCCTCATTTCTCGTGTTTGGATTGACGTTCAATCCAAACACATGCAATGCAATTCAAGCATGCCAAATACAAGGCAATGCAACCATATGCAAACAACAATGCAATGCAACAACATGCAAACAACAATGCAATGCAACAACATGTAAAACAACATGCAATGTGACAACATGCAACCTCAATACAATGCAACAACATGCAAAACAACATGCGCATGGCAAGTTAGAGTCCTTAAGCATTAAAAGCTAGTGAAGGATGCAACACAAGGGCTATGTAATGCAATGCTAAATGGACCAAACCAACCCTAAACAAACCTCATGCATGCCAAAACAGTGGCCAAAATACTCTGAAGTGATGGCATGAAAAGCAAGATAATGCATGCTCATGGATTGGCCCATCAACTAAGCATAAGAGCACAACTCTCAAACATGATCAAGAAGTGACGAACATGGAAGTGTGACAACATTATATGCTCTGAAATCATGTGTGAGACGATGCCAAATCATCCAAACAACACAAGCATAGCATGCTAGAAAGCCTAAGGCACAAGGCTACCAAAAGGCACTACACAGGAGGCATGCAATACATGGCACAAATGATAGAACCAACCATAGATAGAGCTCAATTAGGTCAAAATAAAGACCAAAACATGCTGAGATGGGAGCTCAAAAGTCTAGGCGTGCATGCACACAAGTTAGGCTATAAGCGAGGCACAAAGGCATAACCCTTAAAAGCACTCAAAGAGTGAAAGAAATGAGAACATGGAAATACTATATGCTCTAAAATAACATGTTAAATGATGCCAAATCACGCACATGTCACAAATGAAGCATGCTAGGACAAACCCGATGGCCTCTAATGCTCAGCTTCACTTGTTGACAAATAAGGCACTTTGATGCAAATACAGCCACATCCTTTTTCATACCTCTCCACCAAAACTGGCGACTAAGATCATGATACATCTTTGTGCCTCCCGGATGCACCGTAAGGCACGAATGATGAGCCTCCCGGATGCACCGTAAGGCACGAATGATGAAACTCTTGGAGTACTTCCTCTCAGCAAGATTCCGGTACAAACAAACGGTCACGGTATCTCACACTTTGGTCGGGATACACAGTCAAACCTCGTTCTACTTTTCCATGGGAGATCTTCTCTTGGAAAGATTCCACCTCAAGGTCACCCTTCTGCGCTTCCAACACTCGGTTCACAAGTGTAGGTTGTGCAACTACTGAAAACAAAGCTGCAGACTCAACAAACTTGCCCAGATGCAAGTCAAACTCATTAAGAGTACCCAACATTTCCTATTCTCGAATGGCGATAAAAGCTACACTGCTAACTGGCTTTCTACTCAAAGCATCGGCCACAACATTGGCCTTCCCGGGATGATAATGCAACTCAAACTCATAATCCTCTATGAATTCCATCTACCTCCTCTGCCTCAAATTTAAGTCTTTCTGTGTAAACAGATATTTCAGACTCTTGTGATTAGAGAACACTTCAAATTTCTCACCATACAAATAATGCCTCCAAATCTTCAAAGCAAATATCACTGCTGCTAACTCTAAGTCATGGGTAGGATAATTCCTCTCATGTGTTTTCAACTGCCATGAGCCATAGGCTACCACTTTACCCTCTTGCATCAATACACAACTAAACCTTCCCGTGAAATATCACAATAAACTGAATAACTCAAACCTCTCTTTGGTATAATCAATACTGGAGCAGTGGTGAGTCTAATCTTGAGCTCTTTGAATGACCTTTCACAAGTCTCACTCCACACAAACTTGATTTCTTTCCTAGTCAACTTAGTCAAAGGTGAAGCTAGTCTAGAGAAATCCTTAACAAACCGACGGTAATAACTGGCCAACCCCAAGAAACTACGAATCTCGAAAGCATTCTTAGGTTGTGCCCAATCTTGCACTGCTTCTACCTTGGATGAATCTACAATCACCCCTTCCCTTGACACTATATGCCCTAGGAATTTAACCTCTTCTAGCCAAAAGTCACATTTCCCAAACTTAGCATATAGCTTATGGGCTCTAAGTAACTCAAGTACTACTTGTAAGTGTTCCTCGTGTTCCTCATCAGAAGGTGAATAAATCAAAATGTCGTCCACAAAGACAACCACAAAGCAATCTATGAATTCACGGATGATCTGATTCATTAAATCCATAAACACAGTTGGAGTATTAGTTAGCCCAAAAGGCATCACAAGAAACTCATAATGGCCATACTGCGTACGGAATGCCGTCTTCGGGATATCCTCCTCCCTTACCCTCAACTAATGATAACATGATCTCAGGTCTATCTTAGAGAAACAACAAGACCCCTTCAACTGATCAAACAAATCATCTATATAAGGCATTGGGTACTTTTTCTTAACAGTAACCCGGTTCAACTTTATGTAATCAATACAAAGCCGAAATGCTCCATCTTTCTTTTAGCAAAGAGAGTCGGCACTCCCCAAGGTGAAGTACTAGGGCGAATAAAACCGTTATCTAACAATTCCTAGAGTTGAATTTTCAACTCACTCAATTCAGCAGGTGCAAATCTATATGGAGCCATAGAAACCGGTGCCGTACCAGGCACTAAATCAATAGAGAACTCGATCTCTCGGTGAGATGGAAAACTGATAAGATCCTTGGGAAAGACATCCGAGTATTCACAAACTACCCTTGGCAATTCAACCCGAATTTCATCACACTCACTACTCAAGAAGCTAGCAATGAGACAACTAAGTTCACTCTGCCAACGCGGGATCATATACCGATGATAAAACTCTATCCACACGGTCACCCAAGAAATAAAAGCAATCACCGCTCAAGGTACATACAGTAACCTTCTGACGGTAGCAATCTATAACAGCCCGGTATGACGATAACCAGTCTATACCCAATATGACATCAAAACTATGCATGTCAAGCAATAAAAATGCAAACGGTAATCGACGACCAGCAATCTCAATGTCACAACCCCGACATCCTTGTTTCAAGATAATCTGACCACCAATAGGTGACTCTACACAAATAGGAGATGCTAACTATGCCAACTCCAAACCCAAAACTGATGCAAACGCATATAAAATAAAAGAATGGGATGCACCCGTATCAATCAACACATTAGCAACTGAATTGCAAAACAAAAAGGTACCTTTCATTATAGAAGGAGCAAGTACACGATCTGGCCCTACAACTGTATACATACGTCCAGTAGGCCTCTGCTCAACCTGCTCACCCCTCGAAGCATAAGTCGAATGCACAGATTGAGCTGAAGAAACTCCCTGATTGGCCCTCGAGGCCTATGCTGACTGTGCTGGCAGGTAACTCTGGGTCTGTCTCGAACCAAACGCACTAGGTGTACCACCTAACTGTGGGCAAAACCTCTTCAGGTGCCCCGCCTGCCCGCAGGGATAACAAGTGAGTAGTTGGCCTCTTCCCTGACTCTGGCTCTGAAAACGAGCCAAAGATGATACTGCTCGCTGTCCTCCTCCTCTCTGAGGGCAAGATGGGGACTTGTGGCCCAACTGATGACACTTAAAGCAAGTACAAACTCCCTGCCCACCTCTCCTAGAACCTGAACTCGGTATTGGAAAAGTGGACCTTGACTGAGTTCCCTGAGACTATAGCGACCCTAATTTCGACCGTCTCTTGTGGTGTTCCGAACTCAGGTTGTATGGGTTGAATGGTGGTTCATGTCCTGTCTTCCTTGTCTTCCCCTCATTGTTGGTTATTGGGTTGTAGTGTGTGTTTGGAAAAGGTTGGTTGCTTATTTTTCCAAACTCTTATTTGCCCAAAATTTTGGATCTCCGCTCGAGCGGGCTTCTGAATTTTGATCTATGCTCGAGCTGGCATTCGGGCGCTCGAGCGGGGACTGTGTCTGCAAAAAATACTGGAAGAGCGTATTTCACGCTCAAGCGCAGGGTTTCATCCTCGAGCGGGAGTCTGTGTCTGACACTCGAGCGAGGCTTTCCACGCTCGAGCAGACCACGTTTTATCAGCACGCGAAAGTGACATCTCAGTTCACTTTTTGCAATCCTCTCTCTCTCTCTGAAACTCCCCAAGATCCAGATCTGGAGTTTCTCTCTCTAGAAATCATTTTCTTTCTTTGATTTCTCCAAATCCATTGGGATTTTGGCCATAGTTCCTTCGTCAAAGTTGTGTAACTTCTCGAGGGCTTCGCTGTGTGGGGTGGAGATCGAGTTTCATCATCGTTGATTTTGGGGGTTTCAACTCTTTTCTTCTTCAAACTTGAGGTAGGGATTTTCTTTGAGTTATATATATGTTTTTGCAAGATCTAGATGATTTTGAAATCATCCTTTGATTTGTTTTGAAAATGGGTAGTTGATTCAAGAAGATGAGTAATTTTTGAAAGTGGGTTCACTTTCTTGTTTTCCTTAAAAAAAAATAGAAGTTGAGGGTTTTGAATTATGTCAATTGAAGAAAGAGGACTTCGGTGAGATTTTTCTCAAATGTTTGATGATGGATGGTTTTAGTGAGAAAACCTAAAAATTGGGGATTTTTAAAAGAAGTTGAAAATCCATGGTTGATATTGTTATATTTATTTTGAATGTCCAAAATAAGTGAGATTTGGAAAATTTCTTATTTATATTGCATAAATGATAAATTTTGAGAAGCATGAGAATTGTTGTTCATTTTAAAAATTGTTATTCAAAATGTTGATTTAGTCTTGAAATGACTAAGTTGTTGGAAATGTTTGAAATGTGAGAATTATGTTATCCCTTAGATGAATTGAAATAAATGTATTTATTCATCTTGTGAAATTGTATTGAAAGGAGAAATGGAAGTTTTGATCATAATGGAAATATTGTGTGGAAGAATGGAAAATGGGTAAAATATTGCATTGCATCCATTGATGTGTTGGCATATCAATTCATTGAAAATGAAGAGCTTTGAAAGTTGATTTGAAAACTTTGCATTGAGAGAAGAATGTTGAGAAAAGTTTTCATGAAATGGTTTTGGGGTAAATACGATGGTAAGTCTTGACAGGTAGTGTAGATGATAGGTGTCGAGCCTTCCGGCTGTGACCGGTAAAAATGACAAATTGGTAGTACTTGTATAGTCTACTTGCAGACACCAGCCTAGTGATTGAAAGGTGGTGTAGATGATAGCTGTCGAGCCTTCCGGCTGTGACCGGTAAAAATGACAAATTGGTAGTACTTGTATAGTCTACTTCCAGACACTGACCTAGGGATTACCAGAGTTGTATTTACCGCCCCTTAAAGAAAATTTGATAAATGTTGAGCAGTTGAAATGGCATGACATCATTGAGCATGTTGGTTTTCAAAAGATGAAGGTGTGTTTACTTTCAAAAGAGGCATGGCATGGCATGGCATAAGCATTCCATTTCACGAGACTTGTATAAAATGTACATACTTTGTTAAGAATTTCCTACTGGGCTTTATGCTCACCCTATGGGATTTTTGTACAGGAAAGGATGTGGTGTTTCCGCCTAACTGAAGGCGTGGAAGTACGTGCAGAGAGCTTAATGTGCTCATTTGCTGTGACTCTGATTGTAAGCCAAGGGCTTTATATATGTGGGTTTGAATAACCATTTTGTGTAACTAGGCTCAAGCCTTGGAACTTGTAAACCCTTGGAGGTATTGGTTGTTTAATTAATTGTTCTTGGATTAATTGTATTATCGATTGAAGACTATTTACATCATGTAATGCAAGTATGAGGAGTTATTATCAGTTTTACTTTAAAAGGGGTATGATTATTATATTACCATTTGGGCATGAAAATGGGGGCGTTAGAACTTGGTATCAGAGCTACTGGGTTTTAATACTTGGAGTTCGTGGGAAGTGGTGGTTTTACCACATTGGGTTCATGTTGCATGATAGGAGCATGATAGGAAAATGTTATACCCTTTGTGACTATGTGATAACATGCTTATGTGGCTATATACGTATGGGATTGGACTTTTAGGATGTTGTCTGCGCCTGTTAAATTCCTTGAGGTCTTCTTAGAAGGGTACTTGATCAATACTAGTTCTACTAAGAATTCTTGGTTTTTCGTGGGACAAATTTCATCATGAAAGAATAATCCGTATGTGTTTACATGACTAAGTGCTTATGTGGAATGAAATTGAAATGTCTATATAGAGGTGAAATGTATAGAATTGCGGTGATTAGACGTGTGAGGAAAATTGCAGGCACGTATGGATTAGTGTGCTAAATCATTTCTATTGTCCTTTATAGGATGTCAGGAAGAGGTCAAACCCGTGGTGGTAGAGGCAGGAGACGTGGTAGGCCTCGCCGGGGTGTGCATGAAGTACCGGTCCAAGAGGTTCCGTTGCAAGAGGAAGGGTCAAGCTAAGTGAATATGGCCGAACAAGTAGAACAAGTAGGTCAAACCGCAATGAGGACCCTAGCCCAAGAGATAGCTGGGGCTATGAACATGTTGAGGGCTGATAACTAAGCTCGAGAGAATACCGTAGAGGCAAGGTCTAGTTTCCTTACTCGGGAATTTTTGCGGGCCAAACTAGATGAATTCCATGGTGGCCCCGAGACCAAGAAAGCAGATGAGTGGCTTGAACAAATGGTGAAGACATTTGAGATGCTTCACATTGATGATAGTGAGTTGAGAGTGACTCTAGCGAGTTACTACCTTAAAGGGGATGCGGGTCAATGGTGGAAGTATGCCAAGAGTAGAGTGGAGCCAACGTGGAAAGCCTTTGTAGTTGCTTTCCAAGATAAGTATTTACCTCCCGTTGCTGGGGAGAGATTGAGGCAAGAGTTTAAAGACCTCAAACAACTCGACTTGACCATGGCCGAGTTCGAGGCAGTTTTCACTAGTTTATCTAGGTTTGCACCAAAGTTGGTGGCAACGGAAGAGCGCCGTTGCATTGAATTTGAGAACAAGTTAAAAACCAAAATCTTCTTTAAGATTGTTCGAAACATGATTCGAAACTATGACCATCTTGTAGAGTCGGCGGCATACGTAGAGGTTTCCGTGCAAGCCGATGAGGAGAGGCTTCGGAGTTCGAGGTCTAGGGACCAAGAGTCTCAAGGAGACTATAGGCAGAATAAAAAGAGCAGAGGTACCTTTTCATCCCAGCCCCAACCACAACTGTCTAAATCCACTTTTCTTTTGCCTAGTTCGGGCTCGGGAAGAAGTACATCGGGTCACATCACGTGTTTCAAGTGTGGCCAGCCAGGTCACAAACCCTTTTCATGCCCACAGAAGGGTGGAGGACAGTTGATGTTGCCACCACCACCACCTAACCAATCACAAAGTCAATCTCAGTCCTAGAATAGGGGACAAGGGTTTAATTGTTACCAATGTGGTCAGCCAAGGCATATGAAGAGAACTTGCCCACAGTGGGGAGGCGCATATGGCGCATCAAGGTCGAGGTAGACTGAGAGCCACCAGCAGGCTCATTCAGCTCAGGCTTCGCGAGTTAATCAGGGAGCCGCTTCAGCTCAGTCGGTACATCAGGCCTATGCTGTGAGAGGAAAGCAAGTTAATCAGGGGCCACAGGGGCGTGTGTATGCTGTCACCGCATCGAAGCAGTTACCGAGAACCTCAGTTGTGAGAGGTATTTTTGTTGTGTGCAATACTTTGGCTAATGTATTGATAGACACGAGTGCGTCTCATTCATTTATATCTGCTGCATTTGTTTCTGCATTGGGGTTAGAGATGGCACAGTTAGTGCCTCCACTCAGAGTAAAGTCACCTGTTGGAGGTACGGTTGATTTAGACCGGGGTTGTCATGATTGTGAGATAGAAGTTGCTGGGCGTCGACTTCAATTTGTTTTTGTGTTGTTAGATATGTCCAGTTTTGATGTCATATTGGGTATGGATTAGTTATCGTCATACCGGGTTGTTATAGATTGCTACTGTCAGAAAGTTACTGCATGTACCTTGAGCGGTGATTGCTTTTATTTCTTGGGGGACCGGATGGATAGAGTCTTATCACTGGTGTATGACCCGCATGGGCGGAATGAACTTAGCTGTCTTCTTGCTAGTTTTCTGAGTAGTGAGTGTGATGAGATTTGGGTTGAGTTGCCGAGGGTAGTTTGTGAATACTCTGATGTTTTTCCCGAGGATCTTGTCAGCTTACCATCTCACCGAGAGATTGAGTTCTCTATTAATTTAGTGCCTGGCACGGCATCGGTTTCTATGGCTCCATATAGATTTGCACCTACTGAATTGAGTGAGTTGAAGATTCAACTCTAGGAATTACTAGATAAGGGTTTTATTCACCCTAGTACTTCACC
Organism: Camellia japonica; assembly: GCA_030407325.1. Lineage (NCBI taxonomy): Eukaryota > Viridiplantae > Streptophyta > Magnoliopsida > Ericales > Theaceae > Camellia > Camellia japonica. The sequence continues at coordinate 47,868 of JAPPVO010000087.1, forward strand.
TTGGGGAGCACCGACTCTCTTTGCTAAGAAGAAAGATGAAGCGTTGCGACTTTGTATTGGTTACAGAAAGTTAAACCGGGTTACTGTTAAGAATAAGTACCCAATGCCTCGTATAGATGATCTGTTTGACCAGATAAAGGGGTCATGTTGTTTCTCTAAAATAGACCTGAGATTGGGTTATCACCAATTGAGAGTAAGGGAGGAGGATATCCCGAAGATGGCATTCCGTACGCGGTATGGCCATTACGAGTTTCTTGTGATGCCTTTTGGGCTAACCAATGCACCTGCGGTGTTTATGGATCTAATGAATCGGATTTTTCAGGAGTTCTTAGACCGTTTTGTGGTTGTCTTTGTGGACGACATTTTGATTTATTCACCTTCCGATGAGGAACATGAGGAACATTTGCGAGTAGTGCTTGAGTTACTTAGAGCCCATAAGCTGTATGCTAAGTTTGGGAAATGTGACTTTTGGCTAGAAGAGGTTAAATTCTTAGGCCATGTGGTATCCGGGGAAGGAGTGATTGTAGATTCATCCAAGATAGAAGCAGTGCAAGATTGGACACAACCTAAGAATGCTTTCGAGATTTGTAGTTTCTTGGGTTGGCCGGGTATTACTGTCGGTTTGTGAAGGATTTCTCTAGACTAGCTTCACCTTTGACTAAGTTGACTAGAAAGGAAATCACGTTCGTGTGGAGTGAGACTTGTGAGAAGTCGTTCTAAGAGCTTAAGGTTAGACTCACCACTGCTCCAGTATTGATTATTCCGGAGAGGGGTTTGGGTTATTCAGTTTATTGTGATGCTTCACAGGAAGGTTTCGGTTGTGTATTGATGCAAGAGGGTAAAGTGGTAGGCTATGGCTCACAGTAGTTGAAAACACATGAGAGAAATTATCCTACCCATGACTTAGAGTTAGCAGCAGTGATTTTTGCCTTGAAAATTTGGAGGCACTATTTGTATGGTGAGAAATTTGAAGTGTCCTCTGATCATAAGAGTCTGAAGTATCTGTTTACACAGAAAGACTTGAATTTGAGACAGAGGAGGTGGATGTAATTCATAGAGGATTATAATTTTGAGTTGCATTATCATCCCGGGAAGGCCAATGCTGTGGCCGACGCTTTGAGTAGAAAGCCAGTTAGCAGTATAGCTTCTATCGCCATCCGAGAGTGGGAAATGTTGGGTACTCTTATGAGTTTGACTTACAACTTGGTGAGTCTGTGGAATTCGCAACTTTGTTTTCAGTTGTTGCACAACCTACACTTGTGAACTGAGTGTTGGAAGCGCAGATGGGTGACCTTGAGGTGGAATCCTTTCGAGAGAAGATTTCCAATGGGAAAGTAGAAAGAGGTTTGACTATGTATCCCAACCAAAGTGTGAGATACCGTGACCGTTTGTTTGTATCGGAGTCTTGCTGAGAGGAAGTACACCGAGAGTTTCATCATTCGCGCCTTGCGGTGCATCCGGGAGGCACAAAGATGTATCATGATCTAAGTCGCCAGTTTTGGTGGAAAGGTATGAAAAGGGATGTGGCTGAGTTTGTATCGAAGTGCCTTACTTGTCAACAAGTGAATGCCGAGCATCAGAAGCTGGCGGGTTTGTTGCAACCCTTGCCTATAGCCGAATGGAAGTGGGAACATATCACGATGGATTTTGTTGTGGGTCTTCCAAGGACTCAACGGGGTAGTGATGCCATTTTGGGTGGTAGTTGATCGATTGACTAAGGCGGCGCATTTCATTCCTATGTGTGTAAGTGATTCGGTGGATTATCTTGCCGATTTGTACATTAGGGACATAGTGAGGTTGCACGGGGTCCCTGTAACGATTGTTTCGGATAGAGATCCGCGTTTCACTGCTCGATTGTGGCAGAGTTTGCAGAGTGCCTTGGGCACTAGATTGACTTTTAGTACTGGGTATCATCCTCAGACTAACGGGCAGTCTGAACGTACTATTCAGATCCTTGAGGATATGCTTCGAGGCTGTGTCCTTGACTTTAAGGGCTCATGGGAGAGGCATTTTCCTTTAGTAAAGTTTGCCTACAACAATGGTTTCCAATCGAGTATTGGTATGGCACCATTTGAGGTCTTATATGGTTGACCGTGTAGATCTCCTATATATTGGGCCGAGGTAGGTGATGCACCTTTGTTAGGTCCAGAGTTGGTTCGGGAAACGACGAAGAAAGTAGTACTTATCCGTAAGAGGTTAGCTACGGCCCAGAGTCACCAGAAGAGTTATGCTGACCGTAGGAGGAGACCTTTGTCTTTTGAGGTAAAAGATCATGTCTTTCTGAAGATATCACCTAGACGGGGCTTGATGTGGTTTGGGAAGAGTGGGAAGTTGTTCCCTCGGTTTATTGGCCCTTTTGAGATCCTTGAACAGATTGGGGAGGTCGCTTATCGTTTGGCGTTACAGCCACAAATTTCTGGGGTTCATGACGTGTTTCATATTAGTATGCTTCGGAAGTATGAGCCGGATCCATCGCATGTATTGGATTGGACCGACTTAGAGATAGATGAGGATGCTTCGTATGAGGAGAGACCGGTGAGAGTATTGGATAGACGAGATCAAGTTTTGCGAGGCAAGACAATTCTCTTGGTAAAAGTATTGTGGAAAAATCACGGAATCGAGGAAGCGACTTGGGAACGTGAATTAGAAGTTCGAGAAAAATATCCGGATTTGCTTGTTGATGCATGAGCATGTATTGAGAAATTAATTATGTTAATGAAAAGTATAAGCATTGTATATGTTTGAACTTGTAAGAACATCGTATATGTTTTGAGAATGTGGAATATTGTGAGTGTTGTATCACTCTTGGAAGCATGGTATATGCTGTTGGTAATCATTTTGGAAATTGGCTAAAACATGGTTTTGAAACATGATTTGAAATTTCGGGGACGAAATTCTTCAAGGGAAGGAGGTTATAGTGACCCTGATTTTGACCGTCTCTTGTGGTGTTCCGGACTCGGGTTGTATGGGTTGAATGGTGGTTCATGTCTTGTCTTCCTTGTCTTCTCCTCATTGTTGGTTATTAGGTTGTAATGTGTGTTTGGAAAAGGTTGGTTGCTTATTTTTCCAAACTCTTATTTGCCCAGAATTTTGGCTCTCCGCTCGAGCGGGCATTCTTGCGCTCGAGCGGGCTTCTGAATTTTGATCTACGCTCGAGCGGGCATTTGGGCGCTCGAGCGAGGACTGCGTCTGCAGAAAATACTAGGAAAGCGTATTTCACGCTCAAGCGGGAGTCTGTGTCTGACGCTCAAGCGGGGCTTTTCACACTCGAGCGGACCACGCTTTATCAGCACGCGAAAGTGACATTTCAGATCACTTTTTGCAATCCTCTCTCTCTTAAACTCTCCAAGATCCAGATCTGGAGCTTCTCTCCCTAGAGATCATTTTCTTTCTTTGATTTCTCCAAATCCATTAGGATTTTGGCCATAGTTCCTTCGTCAAAGTTGTGTAACTTCTCAAGGGCTTTGTTGTGTGCGGTGGAGATCGAGTTTCATCGTTGTTGATTTTGGGGGTTTCAACTCTTTTCTTCTTCGAACATGAGGTAGGGATTTTCTTTGAGTTATATACATGTTTTTGCAAGATCTAGATGATTTTGAAATCATCCTTTGATTTGTTTTGAAAATGGTTAGTTGATTCAAGAAGATGAGTAATTTTTGAAAGTGGGTTCACTTTCTGGTTTTCCTTAAAAAAAAATAGAAGTTGAGGATTTTGAACTATGTCAATTGAAGAAAGAGGACTTTGGTGAGATTTTTCTCAAATGTTTGATAATGGATGGTTTTAGTGAGAAAACCTAGAAATTGGGGATTTTTAAAAGAAGTTGAAATTTATGGTTGATATTGTTATATTTATTTTGAATGTCCAAAATAAGTGAGATTTGGAAAATTTCTTATTTATATTGCATAAATGATAAATTTTGAGAAGCATGAGAATTGTTGTTCATTTTAAAAATTGTTATTCAAAATGTTGATTTAGTCTTGAAATGACTAAGTTGTTGGAAATGTTTGAAATGTGAGAATTATGTTATCCCTTGGATGAATTGAAATAAATGTATTTATTCATCTTGTGAAATTGTATTGAAAGGATAAATGGAAGTTTTGATCATAATGGAAATATTGTGTGGAAGAATGGAAAATGGGTAAAATATTGCATTGCATCCATTGATGTGTTGGCATATCAATTCATTGAAAATGAAGAGCTTTGAAAGTTGATTTGAAAACTTTGCATTGAGAAAAGAATGTTGAGAAAAGTTTTCATGAAATGGTTTTGGGGTAAATACGGTGGTAAGTCTTGACAGGTAATGTAGATGATAGGTGTCGAGCCTTCCGGCTGTGACTGGTAAAAATGACAAATTGGTAGTACTTGTATAGTCTACTTGCAGACACCAGCCTAATGATTGAAAGGTGGTGTAGATGATAGGTGTCGAGCCTTCCGGCTGTGACCGGTAAAAATGACAAATTGGTAGTACTTGTATAGTCTACTTGCAGACACTGACCTAGGAATTACCAGAGTTGTATTTACCGCCCCTCAAAGAAAATTTGATAAATGTTGAGCAGTTGAAATGGCATGACATCATTGAGCATGTTGGTTTTCAAAAGATGAAGGTGTGTTTACTTTCAAAAAAGGCGTGGCATGGCATAAGCATTCCATTTCACGAGACTTGTACAAAATGTACATAGTTTGTTAAGAATTTCCCACTGGGCTTTATGCTCACCCTATGGGATTTTTGTGCAGGAAAGGATGTGGTGTTTCAGCCTAATTGAAGGCATGGAAGTACGTGCAGAGAGCTTAATGTGCTCATTTGCTGTGACTCTGATTGTAAGCCAAGGGCTTTATATGTGTCGGTTTGAATAACCATTTTGTGTAACCAAGCTCAAGCCTTGGAACTTGTAAACCCTTGGAGGTATTGGTTGTTTAATTAATTGTTGTTGGATTAATTGTATTATCGATTGAAGACTATTTACATCATATAATGCAAGTATAAGAAGTTATTATCAGTTTTACTTTAAAAGGGGTATGATTATTGTATTACCATTTGGGCATGAAAATGGGGCGTTACAGAGACTGCTGAGGGTAGGAACCCCTCTGCCTCTTATTGTCTTCCTGACTATCCTGACTCCTCCTGGAGCCCCTCATCCTTTCCTCTTTTGACTGCATAATAGTTTCAAGATGGGCTGAAGCCTCCCAAGTTCCTCCAATATGCTCACGCGCATACTTCCACCACTGACCTGCATCTCCCTTCAACTGGAAAGACGCCTAGGTCACTTTCAACTGATCATCCTCGATGCCAAGTATCTCGAATGTCTTCACTAACTGTTCTAGCCACTCATCTGTCTTCATTGGCTCCCTAGGATCACCCACAAACTCATCCGGATTCGATCGGAAGAACTCCCTCTTCAGAAAAGATGGCCCTGCCTCAACTACTTGGGCCTGAACCTGATTCTCAACTCTGAGAATGTCCATAGATTCCCTCAATGCTCTGGCCATTTCATGGGCTAAGGCGCCCATGGCCTGATGACCAACTGGTTCAGCCACATTGGCTTGACCAATTCCTTCTTCCTGTGCCGGAATGTCATCCGGTATCGACATTTCATGCCTCATAGGTCTACCACGTCTACCACCACCATGTCCACGACCAGACATCCTAATAAAGATAACAACAGGAGATTAGCACATTCACACATGTGACGACGCTAACTCACTTGTGTCCTAATACATTGAACAACAATAAATCATTCCATGTAAGCACATAGTCACAAAAACACATACGAATTTTATTCCCAGATAATGACTGTTCCACGGCGTTGCTAGAGTTCCAATTAGAAATAGCAGTGATCAAGTGCTCTTCCAATAGGACTTGCACAAACCCGTAGACTCAATCAATATCTTAGGAACCAAATCTCATACCCACATAATCACATAAGCATGCTATCACATAAGCATACAATACACGCTAACGTCTCAATCAAGCGAGACAAACCCGCTGTGGTACTAACCACTTCCCACATACCCAAAGTATTCAAACCCGGTACACTCTGATACCAAGTTGTAACGCCCCCAAAATAATACAATAAAGATAACTCATATGCGGAATAAATATGAGAAACAACATACTTTCATACATCAAAGTTTACAGTTTAACAAACAATTAAATGCCATATAGGCTTACATCTTTCCAAGTCATTGCTTGGTTACACAAATTGAGCCTCGCTCATTACATCTTAAGCCCTTGGCTTTACAAATGATCAACATTAACACAATAAGACATAGTTAAGAAGCTCTTGCTTCCTAAAATCCACCCACGCTATTGCCTTGGAGGAAACACCTCATCTGCATCTGAAAAATGGTATTCCCTTATAGGGTGAGCCAACAGCCCAGTAGAAATAATCTAACACAATTTATGAAGTTTAGCAAAGGTATAAATACCATGTACATAAACAATACCGACATGGAAGCATCCACAAGGCCTACATATCCATATGCCACTAAGGCCAATTTTATTCCCTTTTCCTTCACTTCATTTCCAGTTCATATTTATACCACTCAATTCATGAGTTAAATTCATTATCTTTCAACAACCAAAATGAGACTACAACTCAATGGTTTTCCAATTATGCAAACATATACATAAACACTTCAAACTTGCCATTTTACGGATATTTCGTCCGAAGGAACCAGCACCCATTTATATATATTTTCGGGTCTTTCACCCAAGACACTCCGGCCAACTTGCTTTAAATGGAGTCCGTCCCCTTTCTCCTTCTCAAACAAATATACATATGCAATATATTTATAAACATAATCATATATGGAGTACATCCCCTTTCTCCTCCCAATAAACATACATATACAATGTATTTATAACATGGTCACATATATGGAGTACATCCCTTTCTCCTCCCAATAAACATACATATACAATGTATTTACAACATGGTCATATTCAATGACACCAACAATAGCTTAGCATTAAATTGCCTAATCCTCATACAATTTCTACAACAATCATAGCTATCCTCCACCGATAGCCCAATATAATTATTCCCAAGATATATTCAATATCAGATTTAATAGTTTATTCAAAACTTCCACAGGTGAGGTAATACATATCCAATATCACCATTTATATCAATAATAATCCAATTTAACATATTCAATGTTCATTCCAATTATTTATACAAAATAATCATTTTATCAAATTAGGGAAAAAAAATCCCCCTTTTTCCAACATTGACCCAAACGCCCAAAATCAACTATTTTGGTACACCAAGATCTTATATTCAACCCCATACGTCATTTATCCCCTATACATCAAAAACCCCTCTTTTATATAACTCCCAAATCTTAGATTTGTCCAAACCACAACCAAATCTCATCACCTATGCACAATAGCAAATAACTAAGCTAAAAACCATACTAGAGTGTAGAAAATCCCTACCTCAAGTGTAGAAAACCCAAGCAACAAGGTGCAACTTCAAAGATGAAGAAACCCACTTTTACTTAGATCAATACGAAGCTCTTGAAGCCCTCTACCTTATTCTCAAAGACACTAGGGTCAAGAACACAATGGATTTAGATGAAACCTTAGAGAGAAGGTGGCTTCTAGAGAGAGAAGCTGCAGATTTAGGGTTTGTGGGTGAGAAAGAGATCAAAAATGAAGCCAAAAGGGTGCTACTATGAACTGATGTATAACAGGCTCGCTCGAGCGAAGGAGGGCTCGCTCGAGCGAATGAGTTCTCGCTCAAGCGACCAGACACAAAAAGGTTGCCTCGCTCGAGCGAACAATGCAAAGCTTTAGGTCTGCAACCCAGAAACACGCTCGAGTGAAGGAAAGTTCGCTCTAGCGAAGGAACATAACACAGGGCTCGCTCGAGTGAATGAGTGCTCGCTCGAGCGAAGAACACCACCCTTCAGGTTTTACAGAGCTGCAGTCGCACGAGCAAAGAAACATTTTCACAGAGCTCGCTCGAGTGCAAGAAGCCTCGCTCGAGCGAAGAAGCAAATTTCTGGGCAACAAGGTTTTGGAAAAACAAGCAACCAACCTGTTCCAAACACACAACTACATCCCAATAACTAACATTAAGGGGAAGACAAGGGAAACAAGATGTGAACCACCATCCAAACCATACAAACCCGAATTCGGAACACTACAAGAGAAGGGTCAAAACCGGGGTCGCTATACCAAATATAGTAACCACTTAATACACAGCATTATATTGGAGACTAAATTTATAAATATGAAACTAGAATAATAACACTGATGACAAATTTTAGAGGCCAAAAGTTTTTTTTAACTCTTTTCTTTTTTTTAACTGTAATATTTGTAACAAAAATACCCTTAAATATAATGATGAATTCGAATAGCTTTCAATATGTAGAGCATTTTTATAAACATTTAGGTATTAGAGTAACACCGAGTGCATACTTTAGCAACCAAAATCATGTAAATTTTTTAGTTTTAACAAAGTGCTTATTGGTTGAAGTTTTATATGATTTATTATGTTAACAGAAGTATGTCATAATTTATGTCTTTTTATAGGTACATATTCTCCTAGTATTCATGTGAATTGGACGGAACAAAGAATTTTAAACAAAGTTCGAAAGCAAGCTGGTTGCAATAAGAATATTAAACGTCAACTCCTGATTTTCTTTAATAATTTTAAATAAAGAATCGACCTACGGAATTATTGCAATTATCAGTACAAGAGTTAGTAGATTTTGTGAAATTAGAGGAGGAAAGTTGTTACACCTGTTCCACAAACATAGATTACAAGCACGGATCACACGCCGCCTTCCGGGGTGTTTTCTGTTCCAATTTTAGTACTGCCACACTTCATTTTCCAAAATAAAAATATTGGTGGACTCAAAAGTGGCATTTAACAAACACAAATAATGGAGTGTAGCACACTCTCTCTAATGAGAGTAGAAGTGCACAAACTCTGCACTTCATCTTCTTCCTTAAGCATTAAAAAACACACAAACGGACCCAAATTAGGGTTTGCTTTTTCTCATCAACCGTAAGTCGGAATCTGGCCCATAATATACCATTTCCAAGGTATCGAAACAAGCATTCCAAATACATAATTTTCAAAGCATAGAAACAAAGCATGTAAAACCAACACGCATTCAAAGTTACCAAAAATTAAATATGAATCTCCATTTTTCTCAAAATTTGACCATTCGATTTTAATGCAATTTGGCAGATATATTTTACATGAAATATATTACAACATATTTAATTTCATATTAATAGGAGAATGTTCGGAAAATGTTAATTTTTCATGCATATATCATGTGTATATATATAATTATATACATATTTTAATGCACAAAAAAAAGCACCAAAATACCTATTTATAGCTCTGATACCAATGTAAGATATATATAATGCAGCGGGTAAAAGGATTCAAGCCATACCTTGTGCGATAGAATCCGAAACGAAGAACTTTTTGGGTAAATCTCGTGCTTCTTTAATCACGAACTAAAAACATCCAGCAATGGATTGATACCACAGTATGAGTATCACCAACTCTATTCACAGTGCAAAGGCTGGATCATTCTCTGATGGGAGAGAGTTAGAGAGAGAGAGAGTACGGGAAAAAATGTTATGGATAAATCAACATAACGCATTTGTTATCTATTAAATAGATCAGATATATATAATCTCACATCCCTATCTCCTAAAAGGATAAAAAAAGATTGGATGGAGATAGTGGCTTATCCTAACAGGATAAACAGTAATTCAAATTACATGAGTAATTTGAATCGGCCATGGGTCATGCCACATGAGCGCCCAAGTCCGGGTCCAATTCCCAACCCAATTTCCAACATTATCAATAAAGATTTCGTTCTTTTTCTATGATTCTTCTCATGAAAAAACAACTATACATCACAACTCAAAAAGATCACCACATTGAGTCCAACAAAAGCATTACGAATGCCAAATATAGTAACCACTTAATACACAGCATTATATTGGAGACCATATTTATAAATATGAAACTAGAATAATAACACTGAGGACAAATTTTAGACGCCAAAAGTTTTTTTAATTCTTTTCTTTTTTTTAACTGTAATATTTGTTCCAAAACCCTTAGATATAATGATGAACTCGAGTAGCTTTTCATATGTAGAGCATTTTTATACACATTTAGGTATTAGAGTAACACCGAGTGCATACTTTAGCCACCAAAATCAAGTAAAGTTTTTAGTTTTAATAAAGTGCTTATTGGTTGAAGTTTTATTTGATTGATTATGTTAACAGAAATATGTCATAATTTATGTTTTTTTAGGGTACATAATCTCCTAGTATTCGTGTGAATTGGATGGAAGAAGGAATTTTAAACAAAGTTCGAAAGCAAGCTGGTTGCAATTAGAATATTAAACGTCAACTCCTGATTTTCTAATAATTTTAAATAAAGAATCGACCTACGGAATTATTGCAATTATCAGTGCAAGAGTTAGTAGATTTTGTGAAACCAGAGGAGAAAAGTTGTTATACCTATTCCACAAACATAGAATATAAGCACGAATCACACGCCGCCTTCCGGGGTGTTTTCTGTTCCAATTTTAGTACTGTCGCACTCCATTTTCCAAAATAAAAATATTGGTGGACTCAAAAATGGCATTTAACAAACATAAATAATGGAGTGTAGCACACTCTCTCTCTCTCTTGAGAGTGAAAGTGCACAAACTCTGCACTTCATCTTCTTCCTTAAGCCACCAAAAAACACAAAAAGAACCCATATTAGGGTTTGCTTTTTCTCATCAACCGTAAATTGGAATCAGGCCCATAATATACCTTTTCCAAGGTATCGAAAAAAGGATTCCAAATACATAATTTTCATAACGTAGAAGAAAATCATGTAAAACCAGCATGCAATCAATGTTACGAAAAATTAAATACGAATCTCCAATTTTCTAAAAATCACCCGTGCGATTTTCATGAAACTTGGTAGATATATTCTTCTTGCAATATATTACAACATATGTAAATTCCATGTTGCTCAGAGAAAGTTCAGAAAAATATTTATTTTTCGGCATATATCATGTGTATATATGTATAACTATATACATATTTTCATGCACAAAAAACAAGCACGAAAATACCCATTTATAGCTTTGATACCAATGTAAGATATATATAACGCAGCGGGTAAAAGGATTCAAGCCGTACCTTGTGTGATAGAATCTGAAACGAAGAACCTTGTGCGTAAATCCTGTGCTTCTTTAATCACGAACTAAGAACACCTAGCAATTGCGTGATACCACAGTATGAGTATCACCAACTCTATTCACAGTGCAAAGGCTGGATCGTTCTCTGATGAGAGATTGTTAGAGAGTATGGGAAAAAATGTTATGGGTACATCAACATAACGCATCCGATATCTATTAATATATCATATATATATATAATCTCACATCCCTATCTCCTAATCGGATAAGATAGATTGGATGGAGATAGTGGGTTATCCTAACAGGATAAATAGAAATTCAAATTACATGAGTAACTTGAATGGGCTATGGGTCATGCCACATGGGCGCCCAAATCCGGGTCCAATACCTGGCCCAATTTCCAACATTATCAATTAAGATTTCATTTTTTTTCTATGATTCTTCTCAAAAAAAAAAAAAACAACTATATGTCCCAACTCAAAAAGATCACCCCATTGAGTCCAACAAAAGCATTACGAATGCCAAATATAGTACTCATTGAATAAACAGTATTATGTTGGAGATTAAATTGATAAATATGAAACTTAAATAATAACACTGGGGGCAAATTTTAGAGGCCAAAAGTTTTTTTATTTATTTTCTTTTTTTTAACTGTAATATTTGTTCCAAAAATACCCTTAAATATAATGATGAATTCGAATAGCTTTTTGATATGGAGAGCATTTTTATACATATTTAGGGATTAGAGTAACACCAAGTGCATACTTTAGCAACCAAAATCTTGTAATTTTTTTAGTTTTAATAAAGTGCTTATTGGTTGAAGTTTTATATGATTGATTATGTTAATAGAAGTTTGTCATAATTTATGTTTTTTATAGGGTACATATTCTCCTAGTATTCGTGTGAATTGGATAGAAGAAGGAATTTTAAACATAGTTCGAAAGCAGGCTGGTTGCAATAAGAATATTAAACGTCAACTTATGATTTTTTTAATAATTTTAAATAAAGAATCGACCTACAGAATTATTGCAATTATCAGTACAAGAGTTAGTAGATTGTGTGAAACCAAAGGAGTGAAGTTGCTATAACTGTTCCATAAACAAGGATTACAATCACGGATCACACGCTGCCATTCAGGGTGTTTTCTAGTCCAATTTTAGTACTGTCGGACTTCATTTTCCAAAATAAAAATATTGATGGACTCAAAAATTGCATTTAACAAACACAAATAATGGAGTGTAGCACACTCTCTCTAATGATAGTGGAAATGCAGAAACTCTACACACTTCATCTTCTTCCTTAAGTCATCAAAAAACACAAAACGAACCCAAATTAGGGTTTGTTTTTTTCTCATCAACCGTAAATCAAAATCAGGCCCATATTATACCATTTCGGAGGTATCGAAACAAGGATTCCAAATCTATATAATTTTCATAACATAAAAACAAAGCATGTAAAACCAACATGCAGTCAAAGTTATAAAAAATTAAATATGAATCTCCATTTTTCTCAAAATTTGACCGTTTGATTTTCATGAAGCTTGGGAGATATATTCTACATGAAATATATTACAACATCTATAAATTTCAGGTTGATAGGAGAATGTTCGAAAAATATTAATTTTTCATGCTTATCATGTGTATATATATATAATTATATACATATTTTAGTGACAAAAAACAAGCACGAAAATATCCATTCACAGCTCTGATACCAATCTAAGATATATATATATATAACGCAGCGGGTAAAAAGATTCAAGCCATACCTTGTGTGATAGAATCCGAAACGAAAAACATTGGGGGTAAATCACGTGCTTCTTTAATCACGAACAAAGAACACCAAGCAATTGAGTGATACCACAGTATGAGTATCACCCACTCTATTCACAGTGCAAAGTCTGAAACGTTCTCTGATAGAAGAGTGTTAGAGAAAGAGTATGGGAAAAAATGTTATGCGTAAATCAATTAAATCGATCAGATATATACAATCTCAATTCCCTATCTCCTAATAAGATAAGATAGATTGGATAAAGATAGTGCGTTATCCTAACAGGATATGAGTAATTTGAATTGGCCATGGATCATGCCACAAGGGTGCCAAAACCCAGGTCCAATTCCTAACCCAATTTCCAACATTATCAATAAAGATTTCATTCTTTTTCTATGATTCTTCTCATGAAAAAACTACCATGTCACAACTCAAAAAGATCACCCCATTGAGTCCAACAAAATCATCACGAATGCCAAATATAGTAACCAATGAAAAAACTACTATATGTCACAACTCAAAAAAATCACCCCATTGAGTCCAACAAAATCATCACGAATGCCAAATATAGTAACCACTTAATAAACAGTATTATATTGGGGACTAAATTTATAAATATGAAACTAGAATAACAACACTAAGGACAAATTTTAGTGACCAAAAGTTTTTTTAATTCTTTTCTTTTTTTTAATTGTAATATTTGTTCCTAAAATTCCCTTAAATATAATGTTGAATTCGAATAGCTTTTGATATGGAGAGTATTTTTATACACATTTAGGGATTAGAGTAACACTAAGTGCATACTTTAGCAGCCAAAATCATGTAATTGTTTTAGTTTTAATAAAGTGCTTATTGGTTGAAGTATTATATGATTGATTATGTTAATAGAAGTACGTCATAATTTATGTTTTTTATAAGGTACATATTCTCCTAGTATCCGTGTGAATTGGATGAAAAAAGGAATTTTAAAAAAGTTCGAAAGCAAGTTGGTTGCAATAAGAATATTACTGTAATCCTGATTTATATATAATTTTAAATAAACTAATAATTCCTAAAATTTATTTATAAAATAATAAAGATCGACTCTATTCACATCACTACGATTAGCAATTATCAGTACAGATAAACCAGAGGAGGAAAGTTGTTACACTATTCCACAAACATAGATTACAAGCACGGATCACACGCCGCCTTCCGGGGTGTTTTCTGTTCCAATTTTAGTACTGCCACACCCCATTTTCCAAAATAAAAATATTGGTGGACTCAAAAATGGCATTTAACAAACACAAATAATGGAGTGTAGCAGACTCTCTCTCTAATGAGAGTGGAAGTGCACAAACTCGGCACTTCATCTTCTTCCTTAAGCCAGCAAAAAACACAAAACGAACCCAAATTAGGGTTTCCTTTTTCTCATCAACCATAAGCCAGAATCAGGCCCATAATATACCATTTCCAAGGTATCGAAACAAGGATTCCGAATACATAATTTTCATAACATAGAAACAAAACATGTAAAACCAGCATGCATCCAAAGTTACGAAAAATTAAATATGAATCTTCATTTTTCTCAAAATTTGACCATTAGATTTTCATGAAACTTGGCAAATATATTCTACATGAAATATATTACAACATATGTAAATTTCAGGTTGATAGGAGAATGTTCAGAAAATATTAATTTTTCATACATATTTCATGTGTATATATATATATAATTATATACATATTTTGATGACAAAAAACAAGCACGAAAATAACCATTCATAGCTCTGATACCAATGTAAGATATATATAACGCAGCGGATAAAAGGATTCAAGCCATACCTTGTGTAATAGAATCCAAAACGAAGAGCCTTGGAGGTAATCACGTGTTTCTTTAATCACGAACAAGGAACACCTAGCAATGGTGTGATATCACAGTATCAGTATCACCCACTCTATTCATAGTGCAAAGTCTAAAACGTTCTCTGATGGGAGAGAATTAGAGAGAGAGCATGGGGAAAAATATTATGGGTAAATCAACATAACGCATCCGATATCTATTAAACAGATCAAATATATATAATCTCACATCCCTATCTCCTAATAGGATAAGATAGATTGGATGGAGATAGTGGGTTATCCTAACAGGATAAATAGAAATTCAAATTACATGAGTAATTTGAATGGGCCATGGGTCATGCCACATGGGCACCCAAATCTGGGTTCAATTCCCGACCCAATTTCCAACATTATCAATTAAGATTTCTTGTTTTTTGTATGATTCTTCTCATGAAAAAACAATTATATGTGACAACTCAAAAAGATCACCCCATTGAGTCCAACAAAAGCTTCACGAATGCCAAATACAGTAACCACTTAATACATAGTATTATATTGGGGACTAAATTTATAAATACGAAACTAGAATAATAACACTGAGGGAAAATTTTAGAGGCCAAAATTTTTTTTAATTCTTTTCTTTTTTTTAACTGTAATATTTGTTCCAAAAATATCCTTAAATATAATGATGAATTCGAATAGCTTTTGATATGGAGAACATTTTTGTACAAATTTAGGGATTAGAGTAACACCGAGTGCATACTTTAGCCACCAAAATCAAGTAAAGTTTTTAGTTTTAATAAAGTGCTTATTGGTTGAAGTTTTATTTGATTGATTATGTTAACAGAAATATGTCATAATTTATGTTTTTTATATAGGGTACATAATCTCCTAGTATTCGTGTGAATTGGATGGAAGAAGGAATTTTAAACAAAGTTCGAAAGCAAGCTGGTTGCAATAAGATATTAAACGTCAACTCTTGATTTTCTTTAAAAATTATAATAAAGAATCTACCTACCTACAGAATTATTGCAATTATCAATACAAGAGTTAGTAGATTTTTTGAAACCAAAAGGAGAAAAGTTGTTATACCTGTTCCATAAACAAGGATTACAAGCACGGATCACACGTTGCCTTCCGGGGTGTTTTCTGTTCCAATTTTAGTACTGTCGCACTCCATTTTCCAAAATAAAAATATTGGTGGGCTCAAAAATGACATTTAACAAACACAAATAATGAAGTGTAGCACACTCTCTCTCTAATGAGAGTGGAAGTGCCGAAACTCTGCACTTCATCTTCTTTTTTAAGCCAGCAAAAAACACAAAACAAACCCAAATTAGGGTTCGCTTTTTCTTATCAACCGTAAGTCGGAATCAGGCCCATAATATACCATTTCCAATGTATCAAAAAAAAAGATTCCAAATACATAATTTTCATAACATAGAACAAAGCATGTAAAACCCGCATGCATTCAAAGTTACAAAAAATTAAATATGAATCTCCATTTTTCTCAAAATCCGACCATTCGATTTTCATGAAACTTGGCAGATATATTATGCTTCAAATATATTACAACATATGTAAATTTCAAGTTGATCAGAGAAAGTTCGAAAAAATATTAATTTTTCAGGCATATATCATGTGTATATATGTATAACTATATACATATTTTCATGCACAAAAAACAAGCACTCAAAATATCCATTTATAGCTTTGAAACCAATGTAAGATATATATAACGTAGTGGGTAAAAGGATTCAAGTCATACCTTGTGTAATAGAATCCGAAATGAAGAACCTTGTGGGTAAATCTCGTGCTTCTTTAATCACGAACAAAGAACACCCAGCAACGGAGTGATACCACAGTATGAGTATCACCAACTCTATTCACAGTGCAAAGCCTGGATCATTCTCCGGTAGGAGAGAGTTAGAGAGAGAGCATGGGAAAAAA
Source organism: Camellia japonica (assembly GCA_030407325.1). NCBI lineage: Eukaryota > Viridiplantae > Streptophyta > Magnoliopsida > Ericales > Theaceae > Camellia > Camellia japonica. The sequence goes on from JAPPVO010000087.1 coordinate 64,581, forward strand.
TGTTATGGGTAAATCAACATAACGCATCCGATATCTATTAAATAGATCAAATATATATAATCTCACATCCCTATCTCCTAATAGGATAAGATAGATTGGATGGAGATAGTGTGTTATCCTAACAGGATAAATAAAAATTCAAATTACATGAGTAATTTGAATGGGCCATGGGTCATGCCACATGGGCGCCCAAATCTGGGTCCAATTCCCAACCCAATTTCCAACATTATCAATTAAGATTTCGTGTTTTTTCTATAATTCGTCTCATGAAAAAACAACTATATGTCACAACTCAAAAGATCACCCCATTGAGTCCAACAAAGCATCACGAATGCCAAATATAGTAACCACTTAATACACAGTATTATATTGGAGACTAAATTTATAATTATGAAACTAGAATAATAACACCGAGGACAAATTTTAGAGGCCAAAAAGTTTTTTTATTTCTTTTCTTTTTTTTAACTGTAATATTTGTTCCAAAAATATCCTTAAATATAATGATGAATTCGAATAGCTTTTTGATATGGAGAGCATTTTTATACACATTTTGGGATTAGAGTAACACCGAGTGCAAACTTTAGCAACCAAAATCAAGTAAATTTTTTAGCTTTAATAAAGCGCTTATTGGTTGAAGTTTTATATGATTGATTATGTTAACAGAAGTATGTCACAATTTATGTTTTTTATAGGGTACATATTCTCCTAGTATTCGTGTGAATTGGATGGAAGAAGGAATTTTAAACAAAGTTCGAAAGCAAGCTGGTTGCAATAAGATATTAAACGTCAACTCTTGATTTTCTTTAAAAAATTATAAATAAAGAATCGACCTACAGAATTATTGCAATTATCAGTACAAGAGTTAGTAGATTTTGTGAAACCAAAAGGAGGAAAGTTGTTATACCTATTCCATAAACAAGGATTACAAGCACGGATCACACGCCGCCTTTCGGGGTGTTTTCTGTTCCACTTTTAGTACTGTCACACTCCATTTTCCAAAATAAAAATATTGGTGGACTCAAAAATGGCATTTAACAAACACAAATAAGGGAGTGTAGCACACTCTCTCTCTCTAATGAGAGTGGAAGTGCACAAACTCTGCACTTCATCTTCGTTCTTACGCCACCATAAAACACAAAACAAACCCAAATTAGGATTTACTTTTTCTCATCAACCGTAAGTTAGAGAATCAGGCCCATAATATACCATTTCCAAGGTATTGAAACAAAGATTCTAAATACATAATTTTCATAACATAAAAACAAAGCATGTAAAACCAGCATGCATTCAAAGTTACAAAAAATTAAATATGAATCTCCACTTTTCTCAAAATCCCACCATTCGATTTTCATGAAACTTGGCAGACATATTTTGCTTGAAATATATTACAACATATGTAAATTTCAAGTTGATCGAGAAATTTTGGAAAAATATTAATTTTTCCGGCATATATCATGTGTATATATGTATAACTATATACATATTTTCATGCTGAAAAACCAATCCCGAAAATACCCATTTATTGCTCTGATACCAATGTAAGATAAACATAATGCAGCGAGTAAAAGGATTCAAGTCATACCTCGTGTGATAGAATCCGAAACGAAGAACCTTGTGGGTAAATCCCGTGATTCGTGATTAGGGTTTGCTTTTTCTCATCAACCGTAAGTCGGAATCAGGCTCGTAATATACCATTTCGAAGGTATCGAAATAAAGATTCCAAATATATAATTTTCATAACATAAAAACAAAGCATATAAAACCAGCTTGCAGTCAAAGTTACGAAAAATTAAATTTGAATCTCCATTTTTCTCAAAATTCGACCGTTGGATTTTCATGAAACTTAGCAGATATATTCTACGTGAAATATATTACAACATATGTAAATTTCAGGTTGATTGGAGAATGTTCGGAAAAATATTAATTTTTCATGCATATATCATGTGTATATATATATAATTATATACATATTTTAATGCACAAAAAACAAGCACGAAAATATCCATTCATAGTTCTGATACCAATGTAAGATATATATATATAACATAGCGGGTAAATGGATTCAAGCCATACCTTGTGTGATAGAATCCGAAACGAAAAACCTTGTGGATAAATCACGTGCTTCTTTAATCACGAACTAAGAACACCCAGCAATAGAGTGATACCACAGTATGAGTATCACCCACTCTATTCACAGTACGAAGGCTAGATCGTTCTCCGATGGGAGAGAGTTAGAGAGAGAGTATGGGAAAAATTGTTATGGGTTAATCAACATAACGTATTTGATATCTATTAAATAAATCTGAGATATATAATAGAAATTCAAATTACATGAGTAATTTGAATTGGCCATGGGTCATGCCACATCAGCGCCCAAATCTGTGTCCAATACCGTCCCAATTTCCAACATTATCAATAAAGATTTCATTCTTTTTCTATGATTCTTCTCATGAAAAAACAACTATATGTCACAACTCAAAAAGATCACCCCATTGAGTCCAACAAAAGCATCACGTATGCCAAATATAGTAACCATTTAATACACAGTATTATATTGGGGACTAAATTGATAAATATAAAACTAGAATAATAACACTGAGTGAAAATTTTAGAGGCTAAAAGTTTTTTTTAATTCTTTTCTTTTTTTTAACTGTAATAATTGTTCAAAAATACCCTTAAATATAATGATGAATTCGAATAGCTTTTGATATGGAGAGCATTTTATACACATTTAGGGATTAGAGTGACACCGAGTGCATACTTTAGCACCAAAATCATGTTAATTTTTTCGTTTTAATAAAGTACTTTTTGATTGAAGTTTTATATGATTGATTATGTTAACAGAAGTATGTCATAATTTTTTTTTATAGGGTACTTATTCTCCTAGTATCCATGTGAATTGGATGGAAGAAGGAATTTCAAACAAGTTCGAAAGCAAGCTGGTTGCAATAAGAATATTAAACGTCAACTCTTGATTTTCTTTAATAATTTTAAATAAAGAATCGACCTACAAAATTATTGCAATTATCTGTACAAGAGTTTGTAGATTGTGTGAAACCAGAGGAGGAAAGTTGCTATACATGTTCCATAAACAAGGTTACAAGTACGTTAATTTGGAATAGAAACCAAGGCAGATTGTCCTTATATAGCATGAAAACAACCGCCATATGGTAATTTCTATGTAGATGGTATGTAATTTTTTTAATGAAAAACATTAATTTTCATTCTAAATAATATTACTGAATTTTTAATTTTTTTTTGTGTGTGTAATATGTAGTGGGCTTTGAAGATTGAAAATTTCAAAAAGATAGTTAATGGAGATGAGATTGGACTTATAGAGGCTGTTAAGAATCAAACATTGGGTGCGGCACTTTATATCACCCATGAATTAGAGGAATACAAAGTGGTTTGAAGACAAATTTAATGATTTATTGTTTTTATTAGTTTAATTGTTGTCTCTCTGTATAATGTTCTTATGTTATATTGCTTTTTTTATTATTTTTATTTTATGATTATGTTTAGGGCATATATGAAGGACCACAATGTGATTCAAAAGAAAAGGAAATTTTACCCATGCTGTACTTGTAGTGGATTAGAGAAGTGATGAAGAGACTAAGAAAATTTTCTAGTGGATCATGAACTCATGGGGCGTCAATTGGGGAATCAACGGATTTGCAAAAGTTGTTCGGAACTCTAGCCTTCCAAAAGGTAGTGCACCTGTTCTGTTTAAAGCATCATACCCTATTCTGTTTTGAACTGAAAAACCAAGTAACCAAGTAAATGGCATAATCTTCTCTTGTTATTCCTTAGATTGATGCCATCATTTTATTTTTCATAGAGCATAGCTACTAATGGAGACAATCAAGAAGAATGTTTTTTTTGTATACATCTTTCTTATAAATCATATATCTATTAAGAAGTTTTGGAGTTTTTGCTTGCTAAGGTGGATGGGCATGAGGTGTGAGAGTTGCTGCTTAGTTGTTTTTTTTTTTTTTGTGTTGCTGTTGTTGGTCTTTTTTTTTTTTTTTTTTTTCTTTTTTTTTGGCTTGAGCAATCAAAAGAATGAGAGAGGGTTCTCCTCTCCCTTTTACAACTAATTTACCAAGGGTTTATAAGCCATTTGAGTTGTTATTGTCTCTGTTTTCAACTTGATTGTTAGGGACAAATAAGAAACATATTTCATCTAATTTCTATTGTTTAACATATCATTAGTTGGATGGATGTTGATGAAATCAGATTTTAAATAAATAAAACAGTGCAGCTTCAGAACTCTTCTCTGCTTATGTTTTAAGGGAGTGAAGGGAATTTGATCATATTCGTAATTTCTTAGCTTGTTTTTCATGTGAATGATATGTATGGTTTGACTGCTAACTTTAAAATAATAATAAAATAAAATAAAAAGTCACAACAAAGCCAAAAACCTAAAAAATTAGCAACCAAACGAACCCATAGTTTCAGTCTTGCTACATTTCTATAAAAAAAGATTTTGAAAGTATCCAAAATTTTAAAATGAAAAACCAATATTCACTCATAATTTGATCTCACAAAATAAATTTAAAAAGACCACTAATACTCCCAATACATACCATTAATATATTAAATTTATATTCAAATAATATCCTTTAATGCAATAACCATTAAGGACAATATGAGATGTATTCTACCCATTCAAAATTTTTATATTTAAAAATACAAATTACTCTTCACACACCATCATTGCTATAGGGTTTAGGGTTTTAACATATAAATATTGTATTTCTTCATCATTTTCACCATTAACATGCACTTATAATATCATTCATTATCAATTATCTCGCTTCATTCTCTTCTCCATTATACTTATTTTTCAAACTCAAAACATTTGGGCCTTCAAAGATTTAGAGTTTAAGAAAATTGAAATTAATTAGTTTTGAAAATTTACACATCATGGATGACACTGAGATGGTTAGGATATAAATATTGAAAACATTGATTTGAAGATTGAAAATGTTAGCTTCTAACTTAATTTTTTGAATTTTTATTTATCTCGTCCATATATTGGGAAGATGAGTGTGTTCGTCGTGTTCGGATAACCAAAATTGAACTTTTACACAATATTCGATTACTTATATTTGAACAAAATAATTTTGTTCAAATTATTAAGATGGACTAAATATTAAATGTTCATACATAAAAAATTGAACATTTTAAGTTAGATCAGTTAAAAGAAATTAAATTTTTATTCATTGTTCAGATATAAATTTTTGAATACATTAAGTTTGTTTAACTCTATATTAATGAACCTAACTAATTTGATGAATTTGAAACGACGAAGAGAGACAAGAGTTTAAGATCGACAATGAAAATAAACACAGACAAAGATGGATGCCAAATGAAACACTTCACCGGTGATCTGAAACGACGAGATGACGAGATGAGACACGACGAGAGTTCAAAACCAATTATATGGAGATTACCAGCAAAGATATAGGGCTGAATGAATCTCCGTCGATGATGGAGATCAAGATTGACGAAGATGGTTTCTGTTGGTCTCTGATATGAAGATTGAGTTTTTGGTGTGTGTAACACCCCCAAAATAATACAATAAAGATAACTCATATGCGGAATAAATATTAGAAACAACATACTTTCATACATCAGAGCTACTGTTTAACAAACAATTAAATACCATGTAGGCTTACATTTTTCCAAGTCATTGCTTTGTTACACAAATTGAGTCTCGCTCATTACATCTTAAGCCCTTGGCTTTACAAATACCAACAAACACACAACAATACATAGTTAAGAAGCTCTTGCTTCTCGAAAATCCATCCACGCTATTGCCTTGCAGGAAACAACTCATCTGCACCTGAAAATGATATTCCCATATAGGGTGAACCAACAGCCCAGTAGAAATAATCTAACACAATTTATGAAGTTTAGCAAAGATATAAATACCACGTATATAAATAATACCGATATGGAAGCATCCACAAGACCTACATATCCATATGCCCCTAAGGCCCATCTTATCCCATTGTCCATCAATTCATGTCCAATTTATACATGCTACTCAATTCATGAGTTAAATTCATTATCTATCAATAACCAAACTGAGACTACATCTCAATGGTTTTTCCCCAATCACACAAGACACACATAAACACTTCTATCTGCCATTTTACGGATATTTCGTCTGCAGGAATCGACACCCATATATATTTTCTCAAATTTGCCATTTTACGGATATTTCATCCGCAGGAATCGGCACCCACGTATATTTTCTCAAATATGCCATTTTACGAATATTTCGTCCGCGGGAATCGGCACCCATGTATATATATGATTTCGGGTCTTTCACCCAGGACACTCCGGCCAACTTGCTTTTAGCGGAGTCCATCCCCTTTCTCCTCCCAAATAAACATACATATACAATGTATTTATAAACATAATCATATGCAATGACAACCAACATTTGATTAGCATTAAATCGCCTAATCCTCATATAATTTCTACAACAATCATAACTATCCTCCACCGATAGCCCAATACACTTATTTCCAAGATATATTCAATATCGAATTTACTAGTTTATTCAAAACTTCCATAGGTGAGATAATACATATCCATTATCACCATTTATATCAATAATCATCCAATTTAACACATTCAATGTTAATTCCAATTATTTCTACAAAATAATCATTTTATCAAATTAGGACAAAAATTTCCCTTTTTCCAATATTAACCCAAATACCCAAAATCAACTATTTTGGTACACCAAGAGTTTATATTCAACCCCAAACATCATTGATCTCATATACATCAAAAACCCCTCTTTTCATTTTTCAACCAAATCTTAGATTTGTCCAAACCACAACCAAATCTCATCATCTATACACAATAGTAAATAACTAAGCTAAAAACTATATTAGAATGTAGAAAATCCCTACCTCAAGTGTAGAAGAAGAAAAGAGTTGAAACCCCCAAAATCAACGACGATGAAACTCAATCTCCACCACACACAACGAAGCCCTCGGGAAGTTACACAACTTTGACGAAGGAACTATGGCCAAAATCCTAATGGATTTGGAGAAATCAAAGAGAGAAGATGATTTCTAGAGAAAGGAGCTCTAGATCTGCAAATTTGGAGACTTTTAGAGAGAGTGAGGAAGCTAAAAAGTGATCTGAAATGTCATTTTCACAATCTGTTATAACACGGTCCGCTCGAGCATGGAAACCCCCGCTCGAGCATAAGACACAGACTCCCGCTCGAGCGTGAAACCCTGCGCTCGAGCGTGAAATACACTCTCCCAGTATTTTTGCAGATACAGTCCCTCCGCTCGAGCGCCTGAATTCCCGATCGAGCGTGGAGCAAAATTTGTGAAGCCCGCTCAAGCGCAAGAATGCCCCCCTCGAGCGGAAGAGCCAAATTCTGGCAACAAAGGTTTGGAAAAACAAGCAACCAACCTGTTCCAAACTCACAACTACAACCCAATAACCAACATTTAGGGGAAGACAAGGGAAGCAAGACATAAACCACCATCCAAACCATACAAATCCGAGTCCGGAACACTATAAAAGACGGGTCAAAACCAGGGTCGCTATAACCTCCCCCCCTTAAAGAATTTCGTCCTCGAAATTACAAATCATGCTTCAAAGCCATGTTATTCCCGCAAGTTCAACACCATGACCCATTCTCCAGTCATCTATTCACACCGACTCGATTCATAAGTCCCAAAAATGAAGTTTCCAATTTCCCAAAACATTTACAATGTTCACCTAAAGTCCAAATTTTCAAAAAAAGAATCATAGATAGCATATACAATGCTTCCAATAATGATACCACATCATTAATATTCCACATTCTCAAAACATATACAATGTTTATATTGAATCCATGTTCTTCCCAAACAATATATAACATATACAATGTTCTTACAAGTTTAAACATGTACAATGTTTATACTTTTCATTAACAAAATTAATTCTCAATACATGCTCATGCATCAACAAACAAATCCGGATATTTCTCTCGGACTTCTAACTCACGTTCCCAAGTCGCTTCCTCGACTCCGTGATGTTTCCACAATACTTTTACCAAGGGACTTGTCTTGCCTCACAAAACTTGATCCCGTCTACCCAAGACTCTTACTAGTCTCTCCTCAAATGAGGCATCCTCATCTACCTCTAAGTTGGTCCAATCCAACACATGCGATGGATCCGGCTCATATTTTCGAAGCATACTAATATGAAACACATCATGAACCCTAGAAATCTGTGGCGGTAACACCAAACGATAAGCAACTTCCCCAATCCGTTCAAGGATCTCAAAAGGGCCAATAAACCGAGGGCACAACTTCCCACTCTTCCCAAACCTCATCAAATCCCGTCTAGGTGATATCTTCAAAAAGACATGATCTCCCACCTCAAAAGACAAAGGTCTCCTCCTATGGTCGGTATAACTTTTCTGGCGACTCTGAACCGTAGTCAGCCTCTTACGAATAAGTACAACTTTCTCGATCGTTTCCCGAACCAACTCTGGACCTAACAAAGGTGCATCACCCATCTCGGCCCAACACAAAGGGATCTACACGGTCGACCATAGAAGGCCTCAAATGGTACCATACCAATACTCAATTGGAAGCTATTGTTATAGGCAAACTCCACTAAGGATAGGTGTCTCTCCCACGACCCCTTAAAATCAAGGACACAGCCTCTAAGCAAATCCTCAAGGATCTAAATAGTACGCTCGCACTGCCCGTCAGTCTGAGGATGGTAAGTCATGCTAAAAGTCAATCTAGTGCCCAAAGCACTTTGCAAACTCTGCCACAACCGAGCAGTGAAATGCGGATCTCTATTCGAAACAATCGTCACAAGGACCCCGTGCAACCTCACTATGTCCCTAATGTACAAATCGGCCAGATAATCTATCAAGTCACTTACGTGCATAGCAATAAAATGCGCCGACTTAGTCAATCGGTCAACGACCACCCAAATGGCATCACTACCCCATTGAGTCCTCGAAAGACCCACAACGAAGTCCATCATAACATGTTCCCACTTCCACTCAGCTATAGGCAAGGGTTGCAACAAACCCACTGGCCTCTAATGCTCAGCCTTTACTTGTTGACAAGTAAGACATCTCGATACAAACACAGCCACATCCTTTTTCATATCCCTCCACCAAAACTGACGACTAAGATCATGATACATCTTTGTGCCTCCCGGATACACCGCAAGGCGCGAATGATGAAACTCTCGGAGTACTTCCTCTCGGCAAGACTCCGGCATAAACAAACGGTCACGGTATCTCACACTCTGGTCGGGATACACAGTGAAACCTCGTTCTACTTTCCTATTGGAAATCTTCTCTCGAAAAGATTTCACCTCAAGATCACCCTTCTATGCTTCCAACAATCGATTCATAAGTGTAGGTTGTGCAACTACTGAGAACAAAGCTGCAAATTCAATAGACTCACCCAATTGCAAGTCAAACTCATTAAGAGTACCCAACATTTCCCATTCTCGGATGGCGATAGAAGCTACACTGCTAACTAGCATTCTACTGAAAGCATCGGCCACAACATTAGCCTTCCCGGGATGATAATGCAACTCAAAATCATAATCCTCCATGAATTCCATCCACCTCCTCTGCCTCAAATTTAAGTCTTTCTGTGTAAACAGGTATTTCAGACTCTTGTGATTAGAGAACACTTCAAATTTCTCACCATACAAATAATGCCTCCAAATCTTCAAGGAAAATATCACTGCTGCTAACTCTAGGTCATGGTAGGATAATTTCTCTCATGTGTTTTCAACTGCCGTGAGCCATAGGCTACCACTTTACCCTCTTGCATCAATACACAACCTAAACCTTCCCGTGAAGCATCACAATAAACTGAATAACTCAAGCCCCTCTCCGGTATAATCAATACTGGAGCAGTGGTGAGTCTAATCTTGAGCTCTTGGAACGATCTTTCACAAGTCTCACTCCACACAAACTTGATTTCCTTTCTAGTCAACTTAGTCAAAGGTGAAGCTAGTCTAGAGAAATCTTTTACAAACCGATGGTAATACCCGGCCAACCCCAAGAAACTATGAATCTCGAAAGCATTCTTAGGTTGTGCCCAATCTTGTACTACCTCTATCTTGGATGAATCTACAGTCACCCCTTCCCTTGACACTACATGCCCCAAGAATTTAACCTCTTCTAGCCAAAAGTCACATTTCCCAAACTTAGCATACAGCTTATGGGCTCTAAGTAACTCAAGTACTACTCGTAAATGTTCCTTGTGTTCCTCCTTAGAAGGTGAATAAATCAAAATGTTGTCCACAAAGACAACCACAAAACGATCTAAAAATTTACGGAAGATCCGATTCATTAAATCCATAAACACAGCTGGAGCTTTAATTAGCCCAAAAGGCATCACAAGAAACTCATAATGGTCATACCGCGTACGGAATGCCGTCTTCGGGATATCCTCCTCCCTTACCCTCAACTGATGATAACCCAATTTCAGGTCTATCTTAGAGAAACAACAAGACCCTTTCAACTGATCAAACAGATCATCTATACGAGGCATTGGGTACTTATTCTTAACAGTAACCCGGTTTAACTTTCTGTAATCAATGCAAAGCCGTAATGCTCCATCTTTCTTTTTAGCAAAAGAGCTGGCGCTCCCCAAGGTCAAGTACTAGGGTGAATAAAACCCTTATCTAACAATTCCTGGAGTTGAATCTTCAACTCACTCAATTCAGCAGGTGCAAATCTATATGGAGCCATGGAAATTGGTGTCGTGCTGGGCACTAAATCAATAGAGAACTCAACCTCTCGATGAGACGGTAAACTAACAAGATCCTCGGGAAAAACATCCGAGTATTCACAAACTACCCTCAGTAATTCAACCCGAACTCCATCACACTCACTACTCATAAAGCTAGCAAGGAGACAACTAAGTTCACTCTGCCCACGCAGATCATACACCGGTGATAAAACTCTATCCATCTGGTCCCCCAAGAAATAAAAGCAATCACCGCTCAAGGTACATACAGTAACCTTCTGATGGTAGCAATCTATAACAGCCCGGTATGATGATAACCAGTCTATACTTAACATGACATCAAAACTATGCATGTCAATCAATACAAATACAAATGCAAAAGGTAATCGATGACCAGCAACCTCGATGTCACAACCCCGACATCCTTGTTTCAAGATAATCTGACCACCAATAGGTGACTCTACACAAATAGGAGACGCTAACTGTGCCCACTTCAAACCCAAAACTGAAGCAAACGCATACGAAATAAAAGAATGGGATGCACCCATATCAATCAACACATTAGCAACTAAATTGCAAATAAAAAAGGTTACCTCTCACGACAGAAGGAGCAGGTACAAGATCTGGCCCTACAACTGTATACATACGTCAAGTAGGCCTCTGCTCAACCTGCTCACCCCTCGGAGCATAAGCCTGATGCACAGATTGAGCCGAAGAGACTCCCTGATTGGCCCTCGAACCCTATGCTGACTGTGCTGGCTGGTGACTCTGTGTTTGTCTTGAACCAGATGCACCAGGTGTACCACCCAACTGTGGGCAAAACCTCTTCAGGTGCCCTGCATGTCCACACTGATAACAAGTGAGACCCCTCTGCATACCCTTCCCTGAACCCAAACTGGGCACTAGAAAGGTAAATCTAGACTGTACTCCCTGAGACTGTTGTGGGTTGAAACCCCTCTGCCTCTTAAAAGGCCTACCAGCACCCCGAGTTACAGGAGTCGTCGAAATGGCCTCCTCCATACTCCGTCCGATGGTTAATAGCTCTGCCTCTATATGGGCTGCCGCTTCAACAAGCATACTATAACTCCTATGCCAAGACCCGGCAATCCTTTCTTGGATGTCGTCACACAACTTACTCTCAAACTCCGAACAACGAAGTTCCTCAGTCTCCACCAACTCCGGAGCTAATCTCGACAGGTTAGTAAACCATGCTTCAAATTGTACCAAAGGTGTAGTACCTTGGCGTAATTCCACGAATTGTTTCCATAATCCTTCCCGTGTGGAAGAAAGGAAATCTCCACTTCCTCGTTTAGGCATTCTAATAAAGATAACCATAGGTATTAGCACTTTTACAAATGTTCCGAAGCTAACTCACTTGCGTCCTAATACATTGGACAACAATAAATCACTCCACATAGACATGTAATCACATAAACACAAATGAATTTCCTTTCTAGATAATGACCATCCCACAGCGTTGCTAAAGTTCTAATTAGAAATAGCAGTGATCAAGTGCTCTTCCAATAAGACTATCAGAAAATCGTCGACTCAATCAACATCTTAGGAACCAAATCCCATACCCACATAAGCACATAAGCATGTTATCATATAAGCATACAATACATGCTAACGTCTCAATCAAGCGAGACAAACCCATTGTGGTACTAACCACTTCCCACGTACCTAAAGAATTTAAACCCGGTACGCTCTGATACCAAGTTGTAACACCTCCAAAATAATACAATGAAGATAACTCATATGCGGAATGAATATGAGAAACAACATACTTTCATACATCAGAGTTTACTGTTTAACAAACAATTAAATACCATGTAGGCTTACATCTTTCCAAGTTATTGCTTGCTTACACAAATTGAGTCTCGCTCGTTACATCTTAAGCCCTTGGCTTTGCAAATACCAACAAACACACAACAATACATAGTTAAGAAGCTCTTGCTTCTTGAAAATCCATCCACGCTATTGCCTTGGAGGAAACACCTCATTTGCACCTAAAAATGATATTCTCATATAGGGTGAGCCAACAGCCCAGTAGAAATAATCTAACACAATTTATGAAGTTTAGCAAAGGTATAAATACCACGTATATAAATAATACCGATATGGAAGCATCCACACGACCTATATATCCATATGCCCCTAAGGCCAATCTTATCCCATTGTCCATCAATTCATTTCCAATTTATACATGCTACTCAATTCATGAGTTAAATTCGTTATCTATCAATAACCAAACTGAGACTACAACTCGATGGTTTTTCCCCAATCATACAAGACACTCATAAACACTTCTATCTGCCATTTTACGGATATTTCATCCACGAGAATCAGCACCCATGTAATTTTTCTCAAATATGCCATTTTACGGATATTTCGTCCGCGGGAATCGACACCCATGTATATTTTCTTAAGTATGCCATTTTATGGATATTTCGTCCGCGGGAATCGGCACCCATGTATATATATGATTTTGGGTCTTTCACCTAGGGCACTCCGGCCAACTTGCTTTCAGTGGAGTCCATCCCCTTTATCCTCCCAAATCAACATACATATACAATGCATTTATGAACATAGTCATGTGCAATGACAACCAACATTTGATTAGCATTAAATCGCCTAATCCTCATATAATTTCTACAACAATCATAACTATCCTCCACCGATAGCCCAATACACTTATTTCCAAGATATATTCAATATCGGATTTACTAGTTTATTCAAAACTTCCATAGGTGAGATAATACATATCCATTATCACCATTTATATCAATAATCATCCAATTTAACATATTCAATGTTAATTCCAATTATTTCTACAAAATAATCATTTTATCAAATTAGGACAAAAATTCCCTTTTTCCAATGTTAATCCAAATACCCAAAATCAACTATTTTGGTACACCAAGAGTTTATATTCAACCCCAAACATCATTGATCTCTTATACATCAAAAACCCCTCTTTTCATTTTACACCCAAATCTTAGATTTGTCCAAACCACAACCAAATCTCATCATCTATACACAATAGCAAATAACTAAGCTAAAAACCATACTAGAGTGTAGAAAATCCCTACCTCAAGTGTAAAAGAAAAAAAGAGTTGAAACCCCCAAAATCAACGACGACGAAACTCAATCTCTACCGCACACAACGAAACCCTCGAGAAGTTACCCAACTTTGACGAAGGAACTATGGCCAAAATCCCAATGAATTTGGAGAAATCAAAGAGAGAAGATGATTTCTAGAGAGAGGAGCTCTAGATCTGCAAATTTGGAGACTTTTAGAGAGAGTGAGGAAGCTGAAAAGTGATCTGAAATGTCACTTTCACGATCTGTTATAACACGAGCCGCTCGAGCGTGGAAACCCCCGCTTGAGCGTAAGACACAGACTCCCGCTCGAGCATGAAACCCTGCGCTCGAACGTGAAATATGCTCTCCCAGTATTTTTGCAGATACAGTCCCTCCGCTCGAGCGCCCGAATTCCCGCTCGAGCGTGGAGCAAAATTTGTGAAGCCCGCTCGAGCGCAAGAATGCCCACTCGAGCAGAAGAGCCAAATTATGGGCAACAAAGGCTTGGAAAAACAAGCAACCAACCTGTTCCAAACACACAACTACAACCCAGTAACCAACATTTAGGGGAAGACAAGGGAAGTAAGACATAAACCACCATCCAAACCATACAAACCTGAGTCCGGAACACTATAAAAACGGGTCAAAACCAGGGTCGCTATAGTGTGTGTAATTGTGTGTATTCAAATAGTTAGTGGTGTGTTAATATAGGGTTAATAATGGAAAGTTAAGTTGTGAATTAAGATATTTTTAAGAGGGCTGATATTAGTACATACCTAATTTCTTTGGACCCTCCATTTCTTTAAACCCCCACCTTAAATCCTAAATTTTAATAAGATTTCTTTGAATACTACATTTAATACCAATTTTACCCATATTCATAATATCATCACACTCAAGTACACATCCACCTAATTTTGCACACCCCCTTTTCTTTTTCTCTAAGTAAACAATGAACTATTGAGAACAACAAATGATTGAGAGATGAATCAACTATCCCTCTCTTCTCATTCTCTTATAAACGATGGTTTATTTCTCATTGTTACCATGAACAACGATATCTCAATCAACAATCTCGTCGAAAATCTCTTCAACGATCTCTTTCTTCTTCTCAGGTAACCTTAAACTCCCCATCACATATATATATATTTTTTTAAATTTCGGGTAAAACCCTCAAAACATGGGATTTTAGTGAAAAAAAATTTCAGAAAAAATAGAAATAGGGGAAAAATCCTACAAAAATGGAATCGTTCGGTATTCCAATGCCGAACAAAATGTTTATGTTCAGCACTGTATTACATAACTAAATGTTTCTGTTTTGCACTGTATTACTGAACAGAACCTTAACAGTCAACAAACCAGTACCAAATCGAAAACGATCCAGAATCGTAAATGCAAGAATGCCAACCTCATCATAGTTGTAGTCATCGTCCGCCATTACTCTATAAGTATTAACGAATGGTAAAAATAACCAGAAATATAGAAACTCGGAGTTTGTAATAGGATTGTTTGTAACATTAACTGATTTGGAATACCGAACACATTTAAAACCATCGAACAAAACATTAACTGTGTAACGCCCCCAAAATAATACCATAAAGATAACTCATACGCGGAATAAACATGAGAAAAAACATGCTTTCATACATCAGAGTTTACTATTTAACAAATAATTAATGCCATATAGGCTTACATCTTTCTAAGTCGTTGCTTGGTTACACAAATTGAGTCTCGCTCATTACATCTTAAGCCCTTGGCTTTACAATTACCAACAAACATACATCAATACATAATTAAGAAGCTCTTGCTTCCCAAAAGTCCATCCACGCTATTGCCTTGGAGGAAGCATCTCATCTGCACCTGAAAAATGGTATTCCCTTATAAGGTGAGCCAACAGCCCAGTAGAAATAATCTAACACAATTTATGAAGTTTAGCAAAGGTATAAATACCACGTATATAAAACAATACCGATATGGAAGCATCCACAAGGCCTACATATCCATATGCACTAAAGCCAATCAATTTCCATTGTTTCTTCAATTCATATCCAATTCATATATGCTACTCAATTCATGAGTTAAATTCATTATCTTTCAGCCAACCAAAATGAGACTACAACTCAGTGGTTCTCCAATTATGCAAAACACACAGATAAACACTTCAAACTTGCCATTTTACGGATATTTCATCCGTGGGAATCAGCACCCATGTATATATTTTTGGGTCTTTCACCCAGGACACTCCGGCCAACTTGCTTTAAATGGAGTCCATCCCCTTTCTCCTTTCAAACAAATATACATATGCAATGCATTTAAAAACATAGTCACATATGGAGTACATCCTTGTGGACGTGCCCCGCGTGAGGGACTTAATGCTGCCACAGTTCGGACTCGATTTGTCACGGTTCTTAATCTGAACCAAAGAGTCCAAATCCGGCAAATCGTTTTTAAGAAAACAGATTTTTGAAAGAAGTGCCAAACATGGATTGCTTTGCCAGATACAGAGTCGCCACCTAAATATTTTTTATGGGGGAATTTAGGAAACCCTGACTCGGTGCCTAAGGCCACGTGTCCGTCATCACCAAAGTTGCCTCGGCTCGGGAGCTTGGGTATGATTAGGGAAGGTTAGCTATGAGCACCCCCTCTCGCCCGATCCAAAGATCGGCCTCTACTAACCGTGATATCTTGTTTTGAAAACGTTATGTGTTCTTATTCCAGTTAATTAGCTAGAATTACTATGTGATGCGCACAACACAAAAGTATAGACTAGATCGCCTAATTTGGGATAAAGCATTGCATATCCGTTCGTTTGGAAAATGTTTTGAGATTTTGCTACTCGCAAGTAGGCTAAAACACGGATTTCAATGAGTTGTTCCAACTCAAACAATCCAACCTTCACCCACAGGCATTCAGGCAGTTTATATCACATAAGCATCTAGCCACATGGTAAGCATGCTGTCATGTTAACATTCACACTCATATGAAATGCTAAAGCATAAAATACTTACAATGTACTCCGCGCCAAAACAAGAAGATGTTAGCAATCATGCATGATCCAAGTTCATGTTTAAATGCCTAATGCAACGCATACGGAATGTCACTAGAATAGGCTCGGCTAATCTATGAATGGCATGTGGAATGCACAGATAGCATGTATTCAAGTTAGATTTGAAATACTATGCATTTAGTATGATGCGCCGAGCCCGGTGCATACAATACTGATGAATGATGCACGCATGCATAGCATAAGGTATGCTAAATTAAACATGGCCTAATACTAACCATCAAAGCAGGTAAGTAAAAGGGAGAAAGAAGTGGGGGTTGGAAGACATGCGCACACGCACCCACACTTATTACAAATTTGCCCCCGCTCGGAGGGACCGAAAGAATAATACAATTTAATTAACCTACAAGCTAATTAAAATATTACAGACCAATTGAATTAGCTAAGCAAATTAACTAATCTAATGAAAGCAGCAAACAGCAGCCTCGGGAAGAGGGTCCAATGACATTTGTGTGGTTTTGATTGATTGATGGAAGTAACAAATCTGTCTACCATAGAAAAGGTGCCGCAACCCTCAAAGCGCGTACACATGCAGAACTATGAGTAATGTAGACAGACACAAGAACGAGTATTGGGTGGAATGACATAAGTGTGGAAATAACCCGCTAACGAAAGAACAATGATCCTAATGCTGGATGCAAAAATTAAACTACAATGTAATATATACAGTGGATATGGCATGCAACCAAACCGTACTTTGCCTAGGAAAGGCATGGACACAAACAAGCCATGTTTAACACAGAAAATGGCACCGTCACCCTCAAACCAACATACCAGCGTGGAATAGGCGTCGTACACCAAATCTCATAACCGCGTTTCAACATGAAAAGTATGGGCACATACCAGACCAAGCTCAACATGGAAAGGCGCAAGCCATAGATGGATGTGATGCAATGAATGCATGCAAGCTACAATGCAATATTTACACTATGCAATGGAATGGATATTTACAATGGATAAGGCACGCAGGCCAAACCGTATCTTGCCTAGGAAAGGCATGGACATAAACAAGCCATGTCTAACACAGAAAAGGTGCCACAACCCTCAAACCAACATACCAGCGTGGAATAGGCGCGTACACATGTAGAACTGTGCTTCGACGTGAAAAGTATGAGCACATACCAGACCAAGCTCAACAAGGAAAGGTGCGAGCCCTAGATGGAGGTGATGCAATGAATGTATGCAAACTACAATGCGATATCTACAATATGCAATGGGATGTATGTAAATGCAATATTTACAGTGGAATGCATGACATATGCACTATTTACAATGAAATGCATGACATATGCACTTTATATAATGGAATGCATGACATATGCAATACGAAAATGAAATGCATGACATATGCATTATCTACAATGATGCATGACATATGCACTATCTACAATGAAATGCATGACATATGCATTATTTACAATGATGCATGACATATGCACTATCTACAATGAAATGCATGACATATGCATTATCTACAATGATGCATGATTGTTAATGCGTGATAACGCACGTCTTTCAATATGCATGACAATGCACACTATCTCGAATGCGCGACCGCGCACGTCGCTTGAAATGCATGATAATGCATGTGAACTCGAATACGCGACAATGCGTGTCGCTTGAGATGCATGACAATGCAACTTACCAAAAGTCGTTCGGGCACAACAATCACCGAAGGTCTTCACCTTCAGAGGATTTAAGGTCTCCTAGACCGACGTAGGTGGATAATAATGCAAGTATGGCATGCGCATGACAATGTGAGATGTATGCATAACGATGCAAGTGAGGTGACGTATAATCAACGCACGTTTCACGACACAATGTTGTAACGTATGCATATGGGGCAACTTTCAAATCTCGTAAGAGATAAAAGGATACCAAAAGGATACACCTTGCACATATTCAAGTGCTATGCACAAAAGACACGGTCTGAGGTCAAAACGGAGGCCGGTTGAGCTTCAGAAATGCACTTTTCTTGCACTATCTTGAGCAATGAAGGTCTCAAACTATACATCTGACTCAAACAAGGTTGTAGGAGGCTCACCGGCCAGAAGGGGAAGTCACCGGCCATCCACCGGCCACCAAAACACATCACCGGCCAAAATTTGGCCGCCGGCCGGCCAAAAATGTAGCCGACTGGCCAAAAATTGCCTGAATCGGGGCAGTTTTGTCTTTTTGGCTTGGGTCTTTTAAAAATAGGGTTTCAAACCCTATGTTTCTCCTCATGTTCCTTGGCCGAAATTGCTTCCTCTCTCTCTCTAGAGTATTTTTCTTCTTTCATTCTCCCGTTTTC
>JAPPVO010000088.1:0-11488 GCA_030407325.1 Camellia japonica
AGCTACCCACCACCCACCATCACCACTTTCTACCACCGTCTTTCGCCGCCACTTGCCATCACTTGCCATTTCTCACTCTTTTTTATATTTTTAAATTTTTTTAAACATTTTGTCAATTACCAAACGCGTTTGTAGTTTATGTTTTCTAAAAATAAACAAAAATCAGTTTATAAAATTTTTGTAAATATAAACTGAAACCGTAAACGTTACCAAACATACCTGATGTTTCAATTTAAAAAATTAAAAAGTAAAAAAAAAAAAATAGATTAGATATTTTAGAGATAAAAGAAACCATCTAACTCTTCTATATACTATTAAGATGGACTATTTCAATTTAAAAAATAAAAAAATAGATTGAGTTTTTAAGAGATAAAAGAAACTATCTAACTCTTCTATATACTATTAAGATTGACTATTTTAATCACATAAAAAGATAGAAATTATATTTAGAAATTATCCCTATATATTATGCTATTATATACAACTATAGTAATAACAAATTAACTATAATATATATAAAAGTTATATTAAGTTTTCATTTTCAATTGATTGAATTATAATTAACAAACTAACAAATAGCTGTAATGGTCTATTGGAATAGAAAGAGAATAAAAATAAATAACACAATGATATTTAAAAGTTTTAAATTTACTTAGTTATACAAAAATCTAATGATATAGTAAAATCTTGAATTCTCAATAAATTTTCACATTTTTAATAAAAAAAAATGACAAAAAACATTAAAAAAAAAAATTTAATTCAATTTTATAGTTTTTATCGAAGAAAACAAAATTCGACCAAAATCCTTGGCATGGAACGGACATAGATACTTCGATTGCAGCCATAATCACCAATAATTCTTCTCTACCATGCAAACCTATAAACAAACGCATAAATCTCACTAAAACCGTAACCAAAAGCAAACCAACAGTAGAAAAAGAAAATCACACAGGGAAAAAATAAAATTAAAAAAATAAATAAATTTATAGAGTCAGAGAGTGTTACTTCCAACTACTTAAATCTCATTGAACCCAATCCGTTAGCTCCTCTGCCAGTGCCCACGAAGTTTAGGAGTTGGGATGACTAATCAGATTCTTCTTTAAATAAGATTTGAAAATTGATTAATTTGTCTCATTAAGTGATTTAAAATTTTGATATATATACATCATAAAAATAGATAATTATATTACTAAGTCATAATTCAAATTTAGATATTGTCATATTTTTTTTTAGATCCATATTTAAATTCTTATCTTTTTTTATTTTGTATGGTTTCTATTCTGGTTTTTTTTTTTCCTTCAATTTATTTAAGATGGAGTGGTGGGTATCTTTTTTTTTTTTTAAACTTAATTTATCTGTGGTTTCTATTTATTTTTTTTTATTATTATTTAGGTAAGTTATGATGTGAGTTTTATTGATTTAAAGTATAATGGTGGGAGATATTGAGATGCAAAAGAAAAATTTTAACTAAATAAATAAAAATTAAATTTATTAATTCTATTTGATTGTATATCTGATTTTTTAGTTTTTTTTAATGTTATAATATAATATATAAGATATATATCTATAACTTTCATGAACAATATTATCTAATTTTTGGGGGAAGGGGGAAAAAAAGAAGAAAGACAAGTTTTAATATTTTTTTTGAGAAATCAGTGAGAGAGATTATGATGGAGAGATTATAAAATATTTTGTTATTAAATAAATAAATCAGTCAATAGTTTTTTTAAGGAAAAATTACTCATAAATCCCATATTGGGAAATGTTGCTCTATCTAGTCCTGAATGTTTTTTTTTAAACCATTTAGTCCTTTTTATATTTGGTATGGTATCTTTGTTTATTATATTGTATAAACATCAAGCAATTTCAATCCAATCATTGTGAAAATGTACTCACATTTTTTAAGAAGGTGATATATATATATATATATATATACGTGCATGTATCTATAGATATGAATGTACATGTGGACGCATTTCTGTGTTTCTTCTTGATTTTTGTGTGTTTTCACTGAGTTTGATTTGTGAATTGTGTTTTTTTTATTGGTTTTGCAGAGTTCTGTGAAGTCTTCAGTATTGGAGAATATTGTTGGCAGGGATTTTTTGCCAAGGGGATCAGGTAACGAATTCTTACTGCTATTTTATTATTGGATTTTTATTTTTTTGATGGTTTTGATTTTGATTAAAAGTTTGTTTGGTTGCCGACAAAATAAAAAAATGAAAATCAAAGGCAAGTCCTTAGTTTGTTTTGGTTGTGGAGTCTGGACATTTTGTATTTGAAATCGTTTTGATTCTGTTGTTAAATGAATGGATTCCTTTTAACTTTTTTGTTAAATGAAATTGATGATGTTTGTTTTGATAAAAAAATATGAACAAAATGTTGCTGATATTTGATGACGTTCTAATGTTTGTTTTGATAAAAAAATATGACCAGAACGTTGCTGATGTTTGATGATGTTTGTTTTGATAAAAAAATATGAACAGAACGTTGCTGATATATGATGACGTTGTGATGTTTGTTTTGATAAAAAAATATGACCAGAACGTTGCTGATGTTTGATGATGTTGATGATGTTTGTTTTGATAAAAAAATATGAACAGAACGTTACTGATATTTGATGACGTTGTGATGTTTGATTTGATGAAAAAATATAAATAGAACGTTGCTGATGTTTGATGACGTTTGATGATGTTTTGATGATGTAGTTGATGTTGTTGATATTCGGAAAGGAGGGAAATCTAAAAAAGGCCTATAGTGAGCTTTTAACATTCAAGTAAGCCTCCGTTTGGGAAGTGGGTTGGCTTTTTGGCTTTTTGGCTTTTTTGGCTATTTTAGCCTGGGCTTAAAAGTTTGGTTTGGGAAGAGCTTTTTGGCTTTTTGACTTTTTTGACTTTTTTTGTGAGAGAGGAGTGTAATGATTATGGGTTGGATGTGATGTTTTGTTTTTTGTGGCTAAAAAAGCCTATTTTGTCTTTTGTGGCTAAAATAGCCAAAAAGCCTGGCTTTTGGCTTCCCAAACGGTGCAGTCTACAAAATAAAAGGCAGGACCAAATGGTTTAACAAATTAAAATTTGGGATTTATTGGTGTTTTGCCCTTTTTTTAATCTATTTTATAAATTAAAAAAAGCAATAATTTTAGAAAATTGATTAATTTGTCTCATTAAGTGATTTAAAAATTTGACAGATATATATATATATAAAAAAGATAATTATATTCCTAAATTATAATTCAAATTTAGATGTTATATCTTTTTGAGATCCATAGCTAAATTCTTATTTTCTTTATTTTTGTGTATAACCATAGTGTATGTGGGAAATTAAAAAGGGTGTTGTAGTAATTATGAGAGAAGTCAAAAGGGTTTGTGCGTTGGGAGAAGTCAATAAATACTGAGTTTTTTATTTTAAATCAAAAAATTAGAGAAAATTAGGATTAAGATATTGGAACTCCCACAAAGCTTGTAGATTAGAAATTCCCTTTTCCTTATATAATACTAGCCTTTCACACCTGTGCTATGCACGGGATAATTATAGATATTTATATTTGTTTTAGATTTTTTTAATATATAAATTATGTCTGTTAAGATTTTTTATAAAAATAATTTAACAATCTTATCACTAACCATAATGTATGGGTGAAGTTGAAAATGATACTGCAGTAATTATATACGGATTGTATCTATAATTATTTGTATGTAGGGATTTTAAATTCTGATAAGGAGATTTTGACCAAATCAATAAATACAGGCATGTGGAAAGACATGTGAATTGAAAAAAGTTAATAAATGCTGATCAGGAGATTTTGACCAAATCAATAAATGCTGAGTTTTTTTTTTTTTTTAATAAGAAATTTAGAAAATTCAGATTGGGATATTGAAACTCTCATAGGCCTTGAGGTTAAAAACTCCCTTTTGCTTAATATATAACTAGCCTATCACCCGTGCTATGCACGGGATAATTATAGATATTTATATTTATTTTAGATTTTTTTTTAATATATAAATTATGTTTTTTAAGATTTTTTATAAAAATAATTTAACAATGTTATCACTAGCCATAGTGTATGGGAGAAGTTCAAAAAGGTACTGCAGTAACTATACACGGATTGTATCTATAATTATTTGTATAAGGGGATTTTAAATGCTGATCAGGAAATTTTGACCAAATTAATAAATGCAGGCATGTGAAAAGACATGTAGATTGAAAAAAGTTAATAAATGTTGATCAGGAGATTTTGACCAAATCAATAAATGCTGAGTTTTTTTTTTTAAAATAAAAAAAAAAAATAAAAAATTTAGAAAATTCAAATTGGGATATTGAAGCTCCCATAGGCCTTGGGGTTAAAAACCCTCTTTTGCTTAATATATAGTATATATAATATATATATTTATATATATAGATTATAAGATGAGAGAAATAAAGTGCTATCTTATTATAATGGAGGAGATCTTATAAAAAAAACGTGTAGACATGAATGCCCTCATATTTTATTGTGTTTACAATTATCTATATATGTGAATTATGATTTTTAAATATTTTTTTTTAAATGTCTTCTTTTTTTTCTTTTTTTATATTATATTAAAGTTTAATATTTTGATAATAATCATATGTGTTGGATTTTTCAAGGAATTAAATGTCTTTTTTTATTATATTATATTAAAGTTTAATATTTTGATAATAATCATATGTGTTGGACTTTTCAAGAAATTTTTTTTATGTTTATTCTTAATGCATTAAAGTGTTATTATGAGAGAAAATAATCATATGTGTTGGGACTTTTTAAGAAATTCATGTGTTGGATTTCAAAGAATTTTTTTTATGCTTGTTCTTAATGTATTAAAGTGTTATTATGAGGGTAAAACTTGAGAGTTGGGAAATGTTAATAAATGCTAAGATTTTTTTTTTTAAATCAAAAAATCAGGAAATTTAGATTGGGAGATTGGAGCTCCCACAAGACTTGGGGTTAAACCCCATTTTACTTAATATATAGTATATATATATAGATTATAAGATGAGAGAAATAAAGTGCTATCTTATTATAATTGAGGAGATCTTATAAAAAAAACGTGTAGACATGAATGCCCTCCTATTTTATTGTGTTTACAATTATTTATATATGTGAATTGTGATTTTTAAATATATATATATATTTTTTAAATGTCTTTTTTTTTTTCCTTTTTTTATACTATATTAAAGTTTAATATTTTGATAATAATCATATGTGTTGAACTTTTCAAGAATTTTTTTTTTTATATTTATTCTTAATGCATTAAAGGTTATTATGAGGGATAATAATCATATGTG
Organism: Camellia japonica; assembly: GCA_030407325.1. NCBI lineage: Eukaryota > Viridiplantae > Streptophyta > Magnoliopsida > Ericales > Theaceae > Camellia > Camellia japonica. The sequence continues at coordinate 5,302 of JAPPVO010000088.1, forward strand.
TTGGGACTTTTCAAGGAATTCATGTGTTGGATTTCAAAGAATTTTTTTTATGCTTGTTCTTAATGCATTAAAGTGTTATTATGAGGGTAAGACTTGAGAGTTGGGAGATGTTAATAAATGCTAAGATTTTTTTTTTTAAATCAAAAAATCAGGAAATTTAGATTGGGAGATTGGAGTTCCCACAAGGCTTGGGGTTAAAAACCCCATTTTGCTTAATATATAGTATAGATATGGATATAGATATAGATAGATAAGTGAATTTATTGTCTAATAAGTCCTATGGAAAAAATTTGTCATAAAAAAGGTCACTAATTGTAAATTTTAGTGATAATTTATAAAAATCATGACAAAAAAAGTCACTAATTATCAATTTTTAACAACATTTGTAAAAAATTATCACAAAAAAAATTATTTTTAACGACAATTTTATCAAGACTTATTTTCAATAAAACTTAATGAAAATTAAATTTAACTATTATGACATATTGATAATTTATCCTTATTTTTTATTTTTTATGACATGTAGTTAAACTCTGTTAGTGGCACGATGGTATATCCTTTTTATATAAGTTATGTCAAATTAGGCTAATAACCTGTAATTTCGGAACCTGAGCCCACACATATAGTGAACACATCTCAAAGCATCAAAGATCCTTTTTATCTTTGTTCACACAACCGCCGCCGCCCCCACACCCCCCAAAAAACATTAATTACATGCTTTAAAGTCACAACCATTAAATGTGAACAAATATTAGGAAAAAAAATATTAGAGACCTCAAAAGATTAGCAATGTCTCATCCTGTCATTTCATTATCTCAAATTACATTTTTTAATGAGGTATAATGCCAATCAATTCAACTTCTTCAAACTATTCTCTCTTATTTTAAACAGAAATGATACAGACCTGTTGTTTTTTTTGACTCCTACAATCCCATAAACACATGTCAATCAAAAATAGAAATAAAAAAAATAAAAAATTGATCAATCACAATACATTAGAAGTGGTAGAGATTCCTCAAAAGGGAATCCCAACTTTCTTTCTATTTTAAAATTGTTTGCCACCTCATTAGAGGTGTAATTGGAGTTGATGAAATATCACACCCATGTGAGATATTTGATATAAATTTTGATAATTTTTTTTAGAATCTCTACCATTACTCCTATTAAAATAATAGAGATATTATTTTGAAAAAATCAAGAATTGACAAGAACTTTTTTGGGCTTTTTTGGCTATTTTAGCCACAAAAGACAAAATAGGCTTTTTTTAGCCACAAAAAACAAAACATCACATCCAACCCATAATCATTACACTCCTCTCTCACAAAAAAACTCAAAAAAGCCAAAAAGCCAAAAAGTCCTTCCCAAACCAAACTTTTAAGCCCAGGCTAAAAAAGCTAAAAAGCCAAAAAGCCAACCCACTTCCCAAACGGAGGCAGAATATGAAATCAAATCAAATCATAAAAATGTTGAAATCCAACCAGTAAAATGTGATTTGATTGGGTTTGGAACCAAATCTAGACCGGAGAGTATTGTTCGGGTTTGTGATGTCATCATGGATCCCGTTTCGGTAATTTGAATTGTTATTTTTGTAGGACCCTACATATATATTGGTCATAAAAAAATTATGTTAATTTGGTAATCATATTGCCACAAAAAACAGAGGGTATATTTTTAAAAATAGACTTGTCATTTATTTTTTCAAAAACAAATATAATAAATTAATTATTGGATCTATCTAAGTTTTATGAATAATATATACAAAGAACTTCACTTAACCAACTAGGCCTAACCTAGTTGACCACCATACCTATCTTAGGGCTTAGTCTCTGAGAGGGAGATTTATGATCTGGGATTGGGCCGGACAGATTTGGGCCGAACAAGGTTGGGCCGAGGTAGTACGGCCCTGTCCTAAAGGATCTGCTCGGTTAAGGCAAGGTGTGGTTGGACCGAGCTACTTGGCTTCATGGTATAGAAGCGGTCAAGTGAGATGTCCAGCGCCAGGCAAGGCATGGGTGTTCCGCGGTTCATGAGTTTGCTCGGCAGGAAGGCCGACGGTAAACCAGCATGAGTTGTCCCGAGCTCGGCTATGTCGGAATGCAACCGAGCTCGGTCCTCCTTGAGCTTGGCTATAGGAACACTTTGGCATAAAGTGCAGCATGGCCGTTGATAGCCGAGATGATGCAGCCCGGCTGCCGAGCTCCCAGTAGAGTGGGCTGGCAGTTAGGTTAGGTGATGTTCAGCAAGATTTGTGCTGACAGATGGGATAGCAATACCGCATGTCGAGAGATCACTAGGAGTAGATTTGGGGCGCAGAGGGTATATAAGCATGTCTACGCCCCCCATACGAAAAAAAAGATATTGGTAAGAAACACTTACACTCAACTCTTTCTCCTCTCTCTCTCTATCCCCAGGTGTGTGCTAACTTGATCGTCGGAGGGGTTTTCCGGCCACACACCGCCGGGTAGCTCACTGCTGTTGTGTGAGCAGGTGATCAGACAGAAACGGAGCTTGGAAGAAAGGAGTATGGGCTTGCCTGAATATTTACTCCCTGTACAATTGGCGTCGTCTGTGGGAACTTTGCAGACAAAACCTTGTCTTTCAAGCTCGTCTGATTGCCGTACATGGCGAACAACGACGAGATTCCGTTGTCTGCCATCGATGGAGTTACCCCGGAGTCAGGTAGACGGAGAGAAGGACATCCTGCCATCCCTCCAATGGTGGACCTAGAGACATTCCAAGGAGGACAGTCGGGAGATGCGCGGGATAAGCGCGGAAGAAGTTATGGTCATTCGCGAAGTCCAGACGGTCATCGACGGCGGAGAGAATCACACGCCAGACGTATGGAGCACAAGTTAAGGGACCAAGATGCCGTCATCCGACGCATGGCGGCGGAGATGGAGGAGCTGAAGCGGCATGTCAAAGGGAAGGGTGTAGCTGGAGTGGGAGACCACAGTGAGCGCACCCAACCCCGCCGTTCAGGCAGTCAAAGTCAGCGGCACACTCCGTCCATTTCTATTATCAAAAGTTACAAGATTGGTGATTCCGATGTGCGTGCAGAGAAGTCCAGCGCGCAGGATAGCACTTACCAGCCCTCACGTCCGGCGACAACATCGAGGTACTCCTATTCCGCTCGTTCGGAAGATTTGCGGGCAGTCTTGAAGGAAAGGGCTCACTGGCGGGAGGCTCAGAGGGTGCCGGCGTTCCAGCGACTATCCTATGGGGTTCACGCCAGCGAGGAGGTCGGAATGCCTCCACCCCGCCTAGCAGCGCCACTCCTTCTAGATACAGACTTGGCAAGGCTGAGCGCCACCCCTTTCTCCCTGGAGATAGAAACAACATCGCTTCCGGCAGGCTTCCATCAACCTAAATTCACGCTCTACGACGGAAAAACCGATCCCTACATGCATGTAAGCCACTTCCGACAGGTCATGGCCGGACATAGGCGGAATGACGCACTTATGTGCCTTATCTTCCCGTCAAGTTTAGGCGAACTGGACTTGAAATGGTTCGAGAGGTTGCAAGAGGGGAGCATAGAAAGGTGGCATCAGCTGGCCGAAGCCTTTGTGACGCGCTTCAAAACCAACACAAAAACACCAAAGGAAGTTGACCACCTACTGAGTATCAAGATGGAACCGAGCGACACATTGAAGGCATACAACTCCAGATATTAGGAGACCTTCAACGAGATCTTAGATTGCCCGGTCAACCTGGCAATCACACAATACAAGCGTGGTCTCCCGGTCGGACATAGACTGCGGGACTCGCTTACCATGCACTAGCCAACATCCATGGGCCAGCTCATGCAACGCATCAATGAGCACATCCGAGTAGAGGATGATGCGTCAGCATCTACCGCGAAGGCAACTCCGGTAGCAACAGACAAGAGATCGGCTGGAAAAGTGCACGCGGTCGGACAAGAGTCCAGCCGAACCAGTGACCGCGCTGAGGAATCGGACCGTGGCTTAAATCGTAAAAACTGGGGTAGGGGACGTCAGAATGACCGAGATGACTACCCCTGGGATGACGTAGCCGATGCAAATAGAAGGTTGAAGGCCAGGACAGGCATCACCACGGTCTTTAAGATTCCAATCTATCGCATACTTAGTGAAATCCGTGACGAGGAGTATGTCCGGTTTCCTGCTAAGTTGGGCGATGGACAAAAGGGCTTCAATCTGCGGTACCGTTGCACGTTTCACTAGGAGCGCGGCTACCGGACAGAGGACTGTTTGCCTTTGAGGCAACATTTGGAAGAGCTAGTCGCAGCCGGACACCTGGACCTTTACATTGATGGGGGCGTGAAGGCAAATCAAGCTCCGGTTGACCCGCGGGGACTGGATGAACAAGATGCGCCTCCACAAGGGGTTGTTAATGTCATTCATCGGAGTGGAACCGCGCGTGTATGCGAGCTCCGAGGTATAATCAAGAAGGCAGAACACATGAGGGAAGTTTTTTCGGTTCAACCTGCGATTAAAAGGGGAAGACCGAAGAAAAGATGCGATCAGTTTCTCCTCAAGAGACCTAGAGCGCGTTCAGATGCCACACAATGATGCCCTAGTGGTTACACTCCGCGTCAAAGAATTTGATGTCAAACGGATCTTGATCGATCAGGGAAGCTCGGTCGAGATCATGTATTACGACGCTTTCAAACAGCTCAAGCTCCTAGATACAGATTTGGCCCCGGCAACTTCGCCACTGGTTGCTTCAACTCTCAACCAGAGTGGCCTTTGGGAAAGATTATCCTGCCGGTCAAAGCGGGATCCGTGGTCAAACAAGTGGAGTTTTTGGGTGTTGCAGGTGCCATCTACTTATAATTTGATCCATGGAAGGGGGTGGCTTCACACTATGCAAGCCGTGCGTCGACCTACCATTAGGTGATGAGTTTCCCTCGGCTATGGGGGCAATCGAGGAGGTCTGGGGCGATCAAGTCATATCGAAGCAATGCTTCGTGGCAGTCAAGGGAGCAGGGCTGCCAAGGCTTCGTTCAAATGATTGAGGGACCGGAGGATCGGAGAGTCCTTGACGATGTGGGCACCAAGGCCGAGGACAAAGCTGTCGAGGAGGAATTGGTGGAGGTGCGAATTGATACAGAACATCCGGACAAGTTCTTCTTGCTCGGCTCAAGCCTTACAGCCCAAGAAAGGACCGAGATGGTCGAGTTTTTGATGGCCAACATCAAAGTCTTTGCATGGTCGCCTTACGACATGCCCGGTCTCGATCCGAGTTTTATATGCCATTATCTTAATGTCTTCCCCGGAGCCAAGCCAGTCATCCAGCGAACAAGGAGATCGGCGTTGCATCACGCCGAGGTAGTTGCGGAGAAAGTAAAGAACTTGCTTGAGACGCGAGCGATTCAGGAAGTGCACTACCTTCGGTGGATTTCAAACACAGTCGTGGTGCCCAAAAAGAATGGGAAGTGGCGAGTTTGCGTCGATTACAAGACCGTCAACCGAGCTTGTCTGAAAGACAGCTTCCCTCTGCCTAGAATAGACCAGCTTGTGGACTTAACGGCTGGACATAACAGGCTCAGTTTCTTGGACGCCTACTGCGGCTACCATCAGGTTGCCATGCATGGGTCCGACCAAGAGATCACCTCATTCACTACACCGAGGGGACTCTTCTGCTACCGAGCCATGCCTTTTGGTTTGAAGAACGCCGGGGCAACTTTTCAAAGGATGGTGACCAAGATGTTCGCTCCTCTGCTAGGCCGGACAATGGAGGCATATATTGATGATTGGTGGTTAAAAGCGGCATCAAAACAAACCATTTGGTCCGACTTGGCCGAGATGTTCGCCATCCTCAAAAAGCACAAGCTGCGCCTGAATGCGTCTAAGTGTGCCTTCGGCGTGGGATCCGGAAAATTCTTAGGCTTCCTAGTCACGAACCGAGGTATCGAAGGACCCCACACATTTAGAGCCGTACATGAATTGAAGCAGCCCAGCTCGGCTAAGGACGTGCAACATCTGGCCGGAATGGCCGCCGCGCTTAGTCGATTTATAAGCCGGTCATCAGATCGCTGCCGCCCCTTCTTTCAAGCACTAAAATCAAAGTTCTCGTGGATGAAGAGTGTGACCGGGCTTTGGCCGAGCTCAAGGAGTATCTGTCTTCGCGCCACTGTTGGTAACACCGAAGCCCGATGAGGAACTCTACCTTTACCTGGCCGTTTCACAGCATGCAGTCAGTGCGGTGC
>JAPPVO010000089.1:0-10932 GCA_030407325.1 Camellia japonica
TTTACACTCGCGCTTTTTGACAATCGCACTGTTTTGTGCAGTTTACACTCGCGCCTTTTTGCGCATCGCACTGTTTTGTGCAGTTTACAGTCGCGCTGTTTTGCGCAGCGCACTATTTTGTGTAGTTATTGCTCCGCAGTTTTTACGCAGCGCACTGTTTTGTGCAGTTTACACTCCCGCTGTTTTACGCAGCGCACTGTTTTGTGCAGTTAATCACTCGCCTATTTTACGCAGCGCACGTTTTGTGCGGTTTACACTCGCGCTTTTTGCGCATCGCACAGTTTTGTGCAGTTTACACTCGCGTTGTTTTGCGCATCTCACTGTTTTATGCAGTTTATCACTCGCGCTGTTTTGCGCAGCGCACTGTTTTGTGCAGTTTACACTCACCCTGTTTGGAGCATCGTACAGTTTTGTGCAGTTTATCCTCGCGCTGTTTGGCGCAGCACACTATTTTTTGCAGTTTATCACTCGCGCTGTTTCGCGCAGCGCACTGTTTGTGTAGTTACACTCGCGCTGTTTTGGCGCAGCGCACTGTTTTGTGCAGTTTACACTAGTGCTTTTTGCGCATCGCACAGTTGTGCGGTTTACACTCGCGATGTTTTGGGCATCGCATTTTGTGCAGTTTATCACTCGCGCTGTTTTGCACCGCGCACTATTTTGTGCAGTTTACACTCGTGCTGTTTTGGGCAGCACGCTGTTTTGGGCAGTTTACACTCGCGCTTTTTGCGCATCGCACAGTTTTGTACAGTTTACACTCGTGCTTTTTGCGCATCGCACAGTTTTGTGCAGTTTACAATCGCGCTGTTTTGCGCATCGCACTGTTTTGTACAGTTTATCACTAGCGCTGTTTTGCGCATCGTGCTGTTTTGTGCAGTTTGCACTCGCACTGTTTTGCGCATCGCCCTGTTTTGTGCAGTTTACCACTCCCGCTGTTTTGTGGAGCGCATTGTTTTGTGCAGTTTATCACTCCCGCGGTTTTGCGCAGCGCACTGTTTTGAGCAGTTTGCACTCGCGCTTTTTTGCGCAGCGCACTATTTTGTGCAGTTTACACTCGTTCTTTGTGCATCGCACAGTTTTGTGCGGTTTACACTCGCGCTGTTTTGCACATCGCACTATTTTGTGCAGTTTATCACTCGCGCTGTTTTGCACAGCGCACTGTTTTGTGCAGTTTACACTGGCGCTGTTTTGGGCAGCGCACTGTTTTGTCCAGTTTACACTCACGTTTTTTGCGCATCGCACAGTTTTGTGCAGTTTACACTCGCGCTTTTTGCGCATCGCACAGTTTTGTGCAGTCTACAATCGTGCTGTTTTGCGCATCGCACTGTTTTGTGCAGTTTATCAGTAGCGTTTTGCGCATCGCGCTGTTTTGGTGCAGTTACACTCGCACTGTTGCGCATCGTCCTGTTTTGTGCAGTTTACCACTCGCGCTGTTTTGCGGAGCGCACTGTTTTGTGCAGTTTATCACTCCCGCGATTTTGCGCAGCGCACTGTTTTGTGCAGTTTACACTCGCGCTTTTTTGCGCAGCGCACTATTTTGTGCAGTTTATCGCTCGCGGTGTTTTGCGCAGCGCACTGTTTTGTGCAGTTTGCACTCGCGCTTTTTGCGCAGCGTACTGTTTTGTGCAGTTTACACTCGCGTTGTTTTGCGCATCGCACTGTTTTGTGCAGTTTATCACTCCCGCGGTTTTGCGCAGCGCACTGTTTTGTGCAGTTTGCACTCGCGCTTTTTGCGCATCGCACCGTTTTGTGCGGTTTACAGTCGTGCTGTTTTGCGCAGTGCACTGTTTTGTGCAGTTTATCACTCGCGCTCTTTTACGCAGCGCACTGTTTTGTGTAGTATACACTCGCGCTGTTTTGCGCATCGCACTGTTTTGTGTAGTTTATCACGAGCGCTGTTTTGCGCAGCGCACTGCTTTGTGCAGTTTGCACTCGCACTATTTTGCGCATCGCACTGTTTTGAGCAGTTTACCACTCGCGCTATTTTGCGCCGCGCACTGTTTTATGCAGTTTATCACTCCGCGGTTTTTGCGCAGCGCACTGTTTTTGTGAAGTTTACACTCGCGCTTTTTGCACATCGCACTGTTTTGTGCGGTTTACACTCGCGCCTTTTTGCGCATCGCACTGTTTTGTGCAGTTTACAGTCGCGCTTTTGCGCAGCGCACTTTTGTGTAGTTTATCGCTCCCGCAGTTTTACGCAGCGCACTGTTTTGTGCAGTTTACACTCCCGCTGTTTTGCGCAGCGCACTGTTTGTGCAGTTTACCACTCGCGCTTTTTGCGCAGCGCACTGTTTTGTGCAGTTTACACTCGCGCTTTTTGCGCATCGCACAGTTTTGTGCAGTTTACACTCGCGCTGTTTTGCGCATCGCACTGTTTTGTGCAGTTTATCACTCGCGCTGTTTTGCGCAGCGCACTGTTTTGTGCAGTTTACACTCGCCCTGTTTGGAGCATCGTACAGTTTTGTGCAGTTTATCACTCGCGCTGTTTGGCGCAGCGCACTATTTTTTGCAGTTTATCACTCGCGCTGTTTCGCGTAGCGCACTGTTTTGTGTAGTTTACACTCGCGCTGTTTTGCGCAGCGCACTGTTTTGTGTAGTTTACACTCGTGCTTTTTGCGCATCGCACAGTTTTGTGCGGTTTACACTCGCGATGTTTTGGTCATCGCACTGTTTTGTGCAGTTTATCACTCGCGCTGTTTGCACAGCGCACTATTTGTGCAGTTTACACTCGTGCTGTTTTGGCAGCGCACTGTTTTGTGCAGTTTACACTCGCGCTTTTTGCGCATCGACAGTTTGTACAGTTTACAATCGCGCTGTTTTGTGAGTTTACCACTCCCCTGTTTTGCGGAGCGCACTGTTTTGTGCGGTGTATCACTCCCGCGGTTTTGCGCAGCGCACTGTTTTGTGCAGTTTACACTCGCGCTTTTTTCCGCAGCGCACTGTTTTGTGCAGTTACGCAGCGCACTGTTTTGTGCAGTTTACAGTCACGCTGTTTTGCGCAGCGCACTGTTTTGTGCAGTTTACACTCGCGCTTTTTGCGCAGCGCACTGTTTTGTGCAGTTTACACTCGCGCTGTTTTGCGCATCGCACTGTTTTGTGCAGTTTATCACTCCCGCGGTTTTGCGCAGCGCACTGTTTTGTGCAGTTTATCACTCCCGCGGTTTTGCGCAGCGCACTGTTTTGTGCAGTTTACACTCGCGCTTTTTGCGCACCGCACCGTTTTGTGTGTTTACAGTCGCGCTGTTTTGCGCAGTGCACTGTTTTGTCTAGTTTATCACTCGTGCTCTTTTGCACAGCGCACTGTTTTGTGCAGTTTACACTCACGCTTTTTGCGCATCGCACCGTTTTATGCGGTTTACAGTCGCACTGTTTTGCGCAGCGCACTGTTTTGTGCAGTGTTTATCACTCGCGCTCTTTGCGCAGCACACTGTTTTGTTTTGCAGTTTACACTCGCGCTTTTTGCACATCGCACAGTTTTGTGCAGTTTACACTCGCATTGTTTTGCGCATCGCACTGTTTGTGTTAGTTTATCACGAGAGCTATTTTGCGCAGCGCACTGTTTTGTGCAGTTTGCCCTCGCACGGTTTATGCAGTTACCACTAGCGCTGTTTGCGCAGCGCACTGTTTTGTGCAGTTTGATCCCTCCCGCGATTTGTGCGAGCGCACTGTTTTGTGCAGTTTACACTCGCGCTTTTTGCGCATCGCACTCTTTGTGCAGTTTGCACTCGCGCTTTTTGCGCAGCACACTGTTTGTGCAGTTTATCACTCGCGCTGTTTTGCGCATTCGCACTGTTTTGGCAGTTTTAACACTCGCGCTTTTGCGCATCCACCAGTTTTGTGCAGTTTACACTCGCGCTGTTTTGCGCCTCTCACTGTTTTGTGCAGTTTACACTCGCGTGTTTTGCGCAGCGCACTATTTTGGTGCAGTTTACACTCGCCATGTTTGGTGCATCGCACAGTTTTGTGCTGTTTATAAATCGCGCTGTTTTGTGCAGCGCAACATATTTTTGTGCAGTTTATCACTCGCGATGTTTCGCGCAGCGCATTGTTTTGTGCAATTACACTAGCGTTGTTTTGCAGCAGCGCACTGTTTTGTGCAGTTATCATTCGCCCCTGTTTTGCGCAGCACCACTGTTTGTGTAGTTTCACTCGCGCTGTTTTGGGCAGCGCACTGTTTGTGCAGTTTACACTCGTGGTTTTTGCGCATCGCACAGTTTTGTGCGGTTTACACTCGCACTGTTTTGTGCAGTTATCACTCGCGCTGTTTTGCACAGCGCACGTTTTGTGCAGTTTGCACTCGCGCTATTTTGGGCAGCGCACTGTTTTGTGCAGTTTACACTCGCGCTTTTATCACTAGCGCTGTTTTGCGCATCGCGCTGTTTTGTGCAGTTTGCACTCGCCCTGTTTTGCGCGTCGCCCTGTTTTGTGCAGTTTACCACTCGCGCTATTTTGCGGAGCGCACTGTTTTGTGCAGTGTATCACTCCTACGGTTTTGCGCAGCGCACTGTTTTGTGCAGTTTACACTCGCGCTTTTTTCCGCAGCGCACTGTTCTGTGCAGTTTACACTCGCGCTTTTTGCGCAGCGCACTGTTTTGTGCAGTTTACACTCGCGCTGTTTTACGTATCGCACTGTTTTATGCAGTTTATCACTCCCGCGGTTTTACGCAGCGCACTGTTTTGTGCAGTTTACACTCGCGCTTTTTGCGCACCACACCGTTTTGTGCGTTTACAGTCGCGCTGTTTTGCGCAGTGCACTGTTTTGTGCAGTTTATCACTCGCGCTGTTTTGCACAGCGCACTGTTTTGTGCAGTTTACACTGGCGCTGTTTTGGGCAGCGCACTGTTTTGTCCAGTTTACACTCACGTTTTTTGCGCATCGCACAGTTTTGTGCAGTTTACACTCGCGCTTTTTGCGCATCGCACAGTTTTGTGCAGTCTACAATCGTGCTGTTTTGCGCATCGCACCGTTTTGTGCAGTTTATCAGTAGCGCTGTTTTGCGCATCGCGCTGTTTTGTGCAGTTTGCACTCGCACTGTTTTGCGCATCGCCCTGTTTTGTGCAGTTTACCACTCGCGCTGTTTTGCGGAGCGCACTGTTTTGTGCAGTTTATCACTCCCGCGGTTTTGCGCAGCGCACTGTTTTGTGCAGTTTACACTCGCGCTTTTTTGCGCAGCGCACTGTTTTGTGCAGTTTATCGCTCGCGCTGTTTTGCGCAGCGCACTGTTTTGTGCAGTTTGCACTCGCGCTTTTTGCGCAGCGCACTGTTTTGTGCAGTTTACACTCGCGCTGTTTTGCGCATCGCACTGTTTTGTGCAGTTTATCACTCCCGCGGTTTTGCGCAGCGCACTGTTTTGTGCAGTTTACACTCGCGTTTTGCGCATCGCACTGTTTTGTGCGGTTTACAGTCGCGCTGTTTTGCGCAGTGCACTGTTTTGTGCAGTTTATCACTCGCGCTCTTTTACGCAGCGCACTGTTTGTGTGTATACACTCGCGCTTGTTTTTGCGCATCGCACTGTTTTGTGTAGTTTATCACGAGCGCTGTTTTGCGCAGCGCACTGCTTTGTGCAGTTTGCACTCGCACTATTTTGCGCATCGCACTGTTTTGTGCAGTTTACCACTCGCGCTATTTTGCGCCGCGCACTGTTTTATGCAGTTTATCACTCCCGCGGTTTTGCGCAGCGCACTGTTTTGTGAAGTTTACACTCGCGCTTTTTGCACATCGCACTGTTTTGTGCGGTTTACACTCGCGCCTTTTTGCGCATCGCACTGTTTTGTGCAGTTTACAGTCGCGCTGTTTTGCGCAGCGCACTATTTTGTGTAGTTTATCGCTCCCGCAGTTTTACGCAGCGCACTGTTTTGTGCAGTTTACACTCCCGCTGTTTTGCGCAGCGCACTGTTTTGTGCAGTTTACACTCGCGCTTTTTGCGCAGCGCACTGTTTTGTGCAGTTTACACTCGCGCTTTTTGCGCATCGCACAGTTTTGTGCAGTTTACACTCGCGCTGTTTTGCGCATCTGACTATTTTGTACAGTTTATCACTTGCGCTGTTTTGCGCAGCGCACTGTTTTGTGCAGTTTACACTCGCCCTGTTTGGAGCATCGTACAGTTTTGTGCAGTTTATCACTCGCGCTGTTTGGCGCAGCGCACTATTTTTTGCAGTTTATCACTCGCGCTGTTTCGCGTAGCGCACTGTTTTGTGTAGTTTACACTCGCGCTGTTTTGCGCAGCGCACTGTTTTGTGCAGTTTACACTCGTGCTTTTTGCGCATCGCACAGTTTTGTGCGGTTTACACTCGCGATGTTTTGGGCATCGCTCTGTTTTGTGCAGTTTATCACTCGCGCTGTTTTGCACAGCGCACTATTTTGTGCAGTTTACACTCGTGCTGTTTTGGGCAGCGCACTGTTTTGTGCAGTTTACACTCGCGCTTTTTGCGCATCGCACAGTTTTGTACAGTTTACACTCATGCTTTTTGCGCATCGCACAGTTTTGTACAGTTTACAATCGCGCTGTTTTGTGCAGTTTACCACTCCCCCTGTTTTGCGGAGCGCATTGTTTTGTGCAGTTTATCACTCCCGCGGTTTTGCGCAGCGCACTGTTTTGTGCAGTTTGCACTCGCGCTTTTTTGCGCAGCGCACTGTTTTGTGCATTTTATCGCTCGCGCTGTTTTACGCAGCGCACTGTTTTGTGAAGTTTACAGTCACGCTGTTTTGCGCAGCGCACTGTTTTGTGCAGTTTACACTCGCGCTTTTTGCGCAGCGCACTGTTTTGTGCAGTTTACACTCGCGCTGCTTTGCGCATCGTACTGTTTTGTGCAGTTTATCACTCCCGCGGTTTTGCGCAGCGCACTGTTTTGTGCAATTTATCACTCTCGCGGTTTTGCGCAGCACACTGTTTTGTGCAGTTCACACTCGCACTTTTTGCGCACCGCACCGTTTTGTGTGTTTACAGTCGCGCTGTTTTGCGCAGTGCACTGTTTTGTCCAGTTTATCACTCGTGCACTTTTGCACAGCGCACTGTTTTGTGCAGTTTACGCTCACGCTTTTTGCGCATCGCACCGTTTTATGCGGTTTACAGTCGCACTGTTTTGCGCAGCGCACTGTTTTGTGCAGTTTATCACTCGCGCTCTTTTGCGCAGCACACTGTTTTGTGCAGTTTACACTCGCGCTTTTTGCACATTGCACAGTTTTGTGCAGTTTACACTCGCATTGTTTTGCGCATCGCACTGTTTTGTGTAGTTTATCACGAGAGCAATTTTGCGCAGCGTACTGTTTTGTGCAGTTTGCACTCGCACTGTTTTGTGCAGTTTACCACTCGCGCTGTTTTGCGCAGCGCACTGTTTTGTGCAGTTTATCCCTCCCGCGATTTTGCGCAGCGCACTGTTTTGTGCAGTTTACACTCGCGCTTTTTGCGCATCGCACTGTTTTGTGCAGTTTGCACTCGCGCTTTTTTGCGCAGCACACTGTTTTGTGCAGTTTATCACTCGCGCTGTTTTGCGCATCGCACTGTTTTGTGCAGTTTACACTCGCGCTTTTTGCGCATCACACAGTTTTGTGCAGTTTACACTCGCGCTGTTTTGCGCATCTCACTGTTTTGTGCAGTTTACACTCGCGCTGTTTTGCGCAGCGCACTGTTTTGTGCAGTTTACACTCGCCATGTTTGGTGCATCGCACAGTTTTGTGCTGTTTATCAATCGCGCTGTTTTGTGCAGCGCACTGTTTTGTGCAGTTTATCACTCGCGATGTTTCGCGCAGCGCATTGTTTTGTGCAATGTACACTCGCGTTGTTTTGCGCAGCGCACTGTTTTGTGCAGTTTATCATTCGCCCTGTTTTGCGCAGCACACTGTTTTGTGTAGTTTCACTCGCGCTGTTTTGGGCAGCGCACTGTTTTGTGCAGTTTACACTCGTGGTTTTTGCGCATCGCACAGTTTTGTGCGGTTTACACTCGCGATGTTTTGGGCATCGCACTGTTTTGTGCAGTTTATCACTCGCGCTGTTTTGCACAGCGCACCGTTTTGTGCAGTTTACACTCGCGCTGTTTTGGGCAGCGCACTGTTTTGTGCAGTTTACACTCGCGCTTTTTGCGCATCGCACAGTTTTGTGCAGTTTACACTCGCGCTTTTTGCGCATCGCACAGTTTTGTGCAGTTTACAATCGCGCTGTTTTGCGCATCGCACTGTTTTGTGCAGTTTATCACTAGCGCTGTTTTGCGCATCGCGCTGTTTTGTGCAGTTTGCACTCGCCCTGTTTTGCGCGTCGCCCTGTTTTGTGCAGTTTACCACTCGCGCTATTTTGCGGAGCGCACTGTTTTGTGCAGTGTATCACTCCTGCGGTTTTGCGCAGCGCACTGTTTTGTGCAGTTTACACTCGCGCTTTTTTCCGCAGCCCACTGTTTTGTGCAGTTTACAGTCACGCTGTTTTGCGCAGCGCACAGTTTTGTGCAGTTTACACTCGCGTTTTTTGCGCAGCGCACTGTTTTGTGCAGTTTACACTCGCGCTGTTTTGCGCATCGCACTGTTTTGTGCAGTTTATCACTCCCGCGGTTTTGCGCAGCGCACTGTTTTGTGCAGTTTACCCTCGCGCTTTTTGCGCACCACACCGTTTTGTGCGTTTACAGTCGCGCTGTTTTGCGCAGTGCACTGTTTTGTCCAGTTTATCACTCGCGCTCTTTTGCACAGCGCACTGTTTTGTGCAGTTTACACTCGCGCTTTTTGCGCATCGCACCGTTTTGTGCGGTTTACAGTCGCGCTGTTTTGCGCAGCGCACTGTTTTGTGCAGTTTATCACTCGCGCTCTTTTGCGCAGCACACTGTTTTGTGCAGTTTACACTCGCGCTTTTTGCACATCGCACAGTTTTGTGCAGTTTACACTCGCGTTGTTTTGCGCATCGCACTGTTTTGTGTAGTTTATCACGAGCGCTATTTTGCGCAGCGCACTGTTTTGTCCAGTTTGCACTCGCACTGTTTTCTGCTGTTTACCACTCGCGTTGTTTTGCGCAGCGCACTGTTTTGGGCAGTTTATCCCTCCCGCGATTTTGCGCAGCGCACTGTTTTGTGCAGTTTACACTCGCGCTTTTTGCGCATCGCACTATTTTGTGCAGTTTGCACTCGCGCTTTTTTGCGCAGCACACTGTTTTGTGCAGTTTATCACTCGCGCTGTTTTGCGCATCGCACTATTTTGTGCAGTTTACACTCGCGCTTTTTGCACATCACACAGTTTTGTTCAGTTTACACTCGCGCTGTTTTGCGCAGCGCACTGTTTTGTGCAGTTTACACTCGCCATGTTTGGCGCATCGCACAATTTTGTGCTGTTTATCAATCGCGCTGTTTTGTGCAGGGCACTGTTTTGTGCAGTTTATCACTCGCGCTGTTTCGCGCAGCGCACTGTTTTGTGCAATTTACACTCGCGTTGTTTTGCGCAACGCACTGTTTTGTGCAGTTTATCATTCGCCCTGTTTTGCGCAGCACACGTTTTTTGTGTAGTTTCACTCGCGCGTTTTTGGGCAGCGCACTTTTGTTGCAGTTTACACTCGTGGTTTTTGCGCATCGCACAGTTTTGTGCGGTTTACACTCGCGATGTTTTGGGCATCGCACTGTTTTGTGCAGTTTATCACTCGCGCTGTTTTGCACAGCGCACCGTTTTGTGCAGTTTACACTCGCGCTGTTTTGGGCAACGCATTGTTTTGTGCAGTTTACACTCGCGCTTTTTGCGCATCGCACAGTTTTGTGCAGTTTACAATCGCGCTTTTTGCGCATCGCACCGTTTTGTGCGGTTTACAGTCGCGCTGTTTTGCGCAGCGCACTGTTTTGTGCAGTTTATCACTCGCGCTCTTTTGCGCAGCACACTGTTTTGTGCAGTTTACACTCGCGCTTTTTGCACATCGCACAGTTTTGGGCAGTTTACACTCGCGTTGTTTTGCGCATCGCACTGTTTTGTGTAGTTTATCACGAGCGCTGTTTTGCGCAGCGCACTGTTTTGTCCAGTTTGCACTCGCACTGTTTTGTGCTGTTTACCACTCGCGTTGTTTTGCGCAGCGCACTGTTTTGGGCAGTTTATCCCTCCCGCGATTTTGCGCAGCGCACTGTTTTGTGCAGTTTACACTCGCGCTTTTTGCGCATCGCACTATTTTGTGCAGTTTGCACTCGCGCTTTATTGCGCAGCACACTGTTTTGTGCAGTTTATCACTTGCGCTGTTTTGCGCATCGCACTGTTTTGTGCAGTTTACACTCGCGCTTTTTGCACATCACACAGTTTTGTGCAGTTTACACTCGCGCTGTTTTGCGCATCTCACTGTTTTGTGCAGTTTACACTCGCGCTGTTTTGCGCAGCGCACTGTTTTGTGCAGTTTACACTCGCCATGTTTGGCGCATCGCACAATTTTGTGCTGTTTATCAATCGCGCTGTTTTGTGCAGGGCACTGTTTTGTGCAGTTTATCACTCGCGCTGTTTCGCGCAGCGCACTGTTTTGTGCAATTTACACTCGCGTTGTTTTGCGCAGCGCACTGTTTTGTGCAGTTTATCATTCGCCCTGTTTTGCGCAGCACACTGTTTTGTGTAGTTTCACTCCCGCTGTTTTGGGCAGCGCACTGTTTTGTGCAGTTTACACTCGTGGTTTTTGCGCATCGCATAGTTTTGTGCGGTTTACACTCGCGATGTGTTGGGCATCGCACTGTTTTGTGCAGTTTATCACTCGCGCTGTTTTGCACAGCGCACCGTTTTGTGCAGTTTACACTCGCGCTGTTTTGGGCAACGCACAGTTTTGTGCAGTTTACACTCGCGCTTTTTGCGCATCGCATAGTTTTGTGCAGTTTACAATCGCGCTGTTTTGCGCATCGCACTGTTTTGTGCAGTTTTAACTAGCGCTGTTTTGCGCATCGCGCTGTTTGGGCAGTTTGCCCTCGCCCTGTTTTGCGCGTCGCCCTGTTTTGTTCAGTTTACCAC
>JAPPVO010000090.1:0-25972 GCA_030407325.1 Camellia japonica
GGTTTGAAATTTGGCTTTAATTGCCTCACCCTTGGGCTTTGAATTCATAAGTTGGCTTTTGAAACTTGTTGTACATTGAATTTAGAAGTGTTTTTCCAGAAATGGGCCCAAGAGGATCGAATTTGGTGTGTCAAAATTTGATTTTGAGCTTGGGACTCGAATCTGGAATTTCCAGATTTTAATCGTCCGCTCGAGCGGAGTGAGGCGCGCTCGAGTGGAGAAATCAAGCTCCCAGCACTTTGACCTGTTTTACAGTCCGCTCGAGCGGGGATTTCGAGCATCCAGTATATTTTTACAGTCCGCTCGAGCGGAAGAAATCACGCTCGAGCGGGGAACATTTTTGCCTGTACGCTCGAGCGGGGAAACCTGCGCTCGAGCGGAAATCTGTTTTTCTGAAAATGTTTCTAAGGCATTCTTTTGCATCCTCATTCCATCCTAGGCATTCCTAGGCCATACTTAAGGCTCCATACTAAGGTTAAGGGGTAGAGTACACACTTAGGAGCATTGGTGTGAGTTTGATACAATTAGAAATGCGTATTTCAAGTGTGTACCCGTAATGTGTTATGTAGGTCACGTGCCGCAATCTGTTGACCCTTTGACTTCGTCTACTTGTATCAACGCCCACTGTGAGTAATAACTTTGTAAAGTTATGTTCAATGTTATGTATTTTCAGTATACTATGATACGAAATGATTGATTCTTGAAAAGCTATGATATGTTGGAAATGAATGAATGAATGTCCAGTTTTCTGAAAAGTATTTGTGGCACCCTTAGTATCTGGCCCTTACCCGGGGGATATAATACCGTGGATCTGGCCCTTACCCGGGGGATATAATACCGTGGATCCGGCCCTTACTCGGGGGATATAATACCGTGGATCTGGCCCTTACCCGGGAGATATAATACCGTGGATCTGGCCCTTGCCGGGGGAAACAATACCGTGGTTATCTATATCTGGCCCTTGCCTGGGGGAAATAATACCATGGCTACTTGCGCGCAAGATATGGACCTTTGTGGTTGTTGGTACCAACTCTGTCTGTGGTCTCTAGACCAATCTGATCTGTTAGCTAATGGGTGTACCACATGATCTTATGCAAAATCTGATATGAATATGAATATGAGTATGTATCTATATCTGTTTCTGATTTGAAATCTGAATATGCATAAGACTCATTTCTGATAAGATTATGTTTCTGATATAAACTGTGATTTCTAACTCTGTAAGGACATCATTCATTAACCCTTTACTCTGTTATTATTCACTGGGCTTTCGCTCACAGTTTATATATATATGTAGGTGAGCCGGCACAAGACCCTGGCCAGAGTTGATGGCCTCTGTTTTTTTGGTCAGCCAGCTGTTGCGCCTCCCGAGGAGGTTCCGTTAAAGCCTAACACCGGGCAGTGTTTGCTTCATGCTAGTCTGTAGTTGTGTTTTGTAAAGTCGGATCTTGGGTACCTTATGTAAATATTTGTATATATGGGTGTATCTGACTGGCATGTTTATGTATATAAATAAGTTTTAAATTTTCTGTCCCATGTATGTCATCACAGCTCATTGGACCTTGTTTATTTTACATTATTGCTTCCGCAGCCCCTTAATATTTGTTAATGTCTTCAGAGGCCGTAGGTAATCCACGGATTACTGGCCGGTTACGTCGCTAAACCTATAGGGGCGGGTTTGGGTCGTGACAGAGTGGTATCAGAGCACGAGTTATACCGCACACACAGGTCCTTATGAGCTTAGGATGTCCTAGTAAGAATTAGGGGCATTCCATTTGCATGTGTGAGTGTGTGGTAATGCAACTGAATATTAAAACTGAATGACATTGAATATACCTATGCTTAATATCCTTGATGTCTGTATAGTAAATGGAGAACTCAGGGGGAAGTGGTGAATGAATCATCTGAGGCTCGCATGAGCGAATGGAACAAATGTTGGCAGCTTGACTGAAGTTAACACAGCAACAAAGGCAGCAACCCTTACCTCCTCCACCTCCACCGGTGCAAGTTGAGGCAGATAACAACGACATCATAAACCTGACACAGAAATTCATGAAGATGAAACCGCCGACATTTTATGGTGGGATTGAGCCCCTGAAAGCTGAAACATGGTTGCTTGAGATGGAAAAGTTGTATGAGGTGTTCCCTTGTTCTGAAACTCAGAAAGTTTTGTTGGCTACCTACACACTGAAAGATGAAGCTCGTAGGTGGTGGTTACTGATTCGAAATGGTCACGAAAATATGACATGGACAGTTAATGCAATCTTCTATGACAAGTATTTTCCCCATGCTTTCGAAATCGGAAAGTCTCAGAATTTCAGGAACTTAAACAGGGCAGGATGTCTGTAGCCCAGTATGAGGCCAAGTTCACTGACTAGCCAGGTTTGCTCCCATATGGTGGACACAGAAGACAAGAAGGCCCGCAAGTTTGAGGATGGATTGGATCTGGACATACTGGATAGGGTGGGAGTTCTGAATCTACCCACATATGTGAGCGTTTTGGACAGGGCATTAATGGCAGAATCCATTCTAGCAGCAAGGAAACAAACTTCCGCTCCACGGACTGAGTGGACAGGGAAAAGATCCGGGAATAGCTTTAAAAAGGGCCGTTCATTTTCTGGGAATAAGAAGCATAACACAGGGTCTTACAGTAACTCAAGTCAAGGTAATGACTCTACGCCAAATTGTCCCAATTGTGGGAATAAGCACGGAGGTACTTGTTACCGAACATCAGGGCATGTTTCAATTGCGGCAGAAAGGCCATATGGTGAGAAATTGTCCGCTTAGAGCTGAGACTACTAACCGACCTGCGGCAAGTTCAGCGGGATCCGCTTCTGTGGCCAAAACCAACGTCAAAGCCAATGCAGGAAAGGAACCGTTAAGACAGGCCGAGTGTTTGCTTTAGTGCCTGGTGACGTACCGAACACCTATACCGTGGTGTCAGGTACACTTTCTATATGTTCTCAATATGCATGTGTGTTGATAGATTCTGGTTCTACGCATTCTTTCGTGTCGCATGCTTTTTCTCGGAAATTGACTAGGCCACTAGAACATATGACATGTGTATTATCTGTATCTACACCTTCTGGGGATTCTATGATGTGCACTCATGTTTATCCGGCTTGTGATGTTGTGGTTGGTGATATGATATTGTATGTGGATTTATTGCCTTTGGACATTCATCATTTTGATTGTATTTTGGGGATGGATTGTTGACTAAATACTGTGCTACTATTGATTGTGCAAACAAAACTGTGGTGTTTAGACCGCCGGGTATGCCTGAATTTACCTTTAGAGGGAATGGGGTAGTTCCTCCCCCGTACTTAATTTCGGCTATGAAAGCTGTAAAACTACTTAGGAAGGGTTGTAGGGGTTATCTGTGTTGCATATTGACTACATCGTCTGACAGTCCTACTGTCGACAAAATCCCTGTTGTGTGTGACTTTCCTGATGTGTTTCCAACTGAGTTACCGGGGGATTTAGTTGACAGAGAAATTGAATTTACTGTTGAGGTGATTCCGGGGACACAACCTATCCAAGACTCCCTATAGATGTCTATCTCTGAATTGAAAGAATTGAAAACCCAACTCAGGAACTGTTAGACAAGAACTTTATCCGTCCGAGTACTTCACCTTGGGGTGCTCCAGTGTTATTTGTTAAAAAGAAGGATGGGTCTTTGAGATTGTGCATAGATTATCGGGAATTGAACAAAGTGACTATCAAAAACAAATATCCTTTGCCCCGAATAGATGACTTGTTTGACCAACTTCAGGGTGCCCAAGTGTTTTCAAAATTGACCTCAGGTCTGGGTATCATCAGTTAAAGGTTAGAGCCGAAGACATTGAGAAAACTGCATTCCGAACTAGTATGGACATTATGAATTCTTGGTAATGCCGTTTGGGATGACAAATGCACCTGCTGCTTTCATGGATCTTATGAATAGAGTGTTTAAATCATATCTGGATGATTTTATTGTTGTATTCATTGATGATATTCTGATATATTCTAAAGACAGGGAAGAACATGAAAAGCATTTGAGAACCGCCTTACAGATATTGAGAGAAAAGAAGTTGTATGCTAAATTGTCTAAGTGCGAATTCTGGCTGGACAGTGTGGCATTTCTGGGCCATGTGATTGACAAAAATGGTGTTTCTGTGGACCCTCAGAAAATTGGAGCTGTTGTGGATTGGCCGAGGCCTACAAATGTGACCGAAGTACGAAGTTTTCTGGGACTTGCAGGCTACTACGGGAGATTTGTGAAAGACTTCTCAAAGCTTGCCTTGCCATTGACTCAGTTAACTCAGAAAAACATGCCATTTGACTGGAATGATCAAGGGAGACAGCTTTCCAAGAGTTGAAAACCAGGTTAGTGACTGCACCAATCTTAACCTTGCCAAATGGTACTGATGGGTTTCAAGTGTACAGTGATGCTTCATATAAAGGCTTAGGGTGTGTACTGATGCAAAATGGAAAGGTGATTGCCTATGCCTCCAGACAACTGCGACCTCATGAAAAGAATTACCCAACGCATGATCTTGAATTGGCAGCCGTGGTGTTTGCTTTGAAAATATGGCGTCATTACTTGTATGGGGTAACTTGCGAAGTGTACACCGACCATAAAAGCTTGAAATATTTCTTCACCCAAAAGGAGTTGAATATGAGACAGAGACGTTGGATGGAACTAATCAAGGATTATGACTTGCAAATCTTATACCATCCGGGAAAGGCTAATACTGTGGCGGATGCCTTGAGCCGAAAATCTGGTGCAACTGTGTCGTGTTTGTTATCTAGCCGAAAAGACTTGTCAACTGGCTGTGAACAAGAGGGACTGATATCTGCTATATCTGCTCAACCTGTTATTCTTGATGAGATCAAACAGAGACAATGTGAAGATGAACACCTGAAAAAGATTGTAGAGGAGTTTGATTCGAAACCAAGGTCCGATTTTGTGTTTGAAAATGGTGTGCTGAAATTTCAGAACCGTCTTTGTGTGCCTGATTGCTATGATCTAAGGAAACGTGTTATGACTGAAGCTCACAGTAGCAAATTTGCCATGCATCCAGGGAATACGAAGATGTACCACAATTTGAAACAGAATTTTTGGTGGCCTGGAATGAAGAGGAGTATTGCAGACTTTGTGGCTAGATGTCTACATTGCCAACAGGTTAAAGCGAACATCAACGACCTGCCGGTTTGCTACAACCACTCCCAATACCAGAATGGAAATGGGAGCACATCACCATGGACTTCATTGTGGGATTGCCTCGTTCTTCTCGAGGTATGGACTCTATTTGGGTTATAGTTGACCGTTTGACTAAGTCTGCACATTTTCTGCCTGTTAAAACTATTTATAACGCTGATAGATTGGCTAACATCTATATGACTGAAATTGTGAGACTGCATGGAGTGCCAGTGTCTATTGTGTCTGACAGGGACTCGAAGTTTGTGTCAAGATTTTGGCAAAGTTTGCAACAGGCTTTGGGAACAGAATTGAGACTGAGCAGTGCTTATCACCCACAAACCGATGGCCAAACTGAAAGAACTAACCAAACTCTAGAGGATATGCTCAGAATGTGTGTGCTAGATTTACAGGGAAATTGGGAACCTACTTGCCATTAGCGAATTTGTGTACAACAACAGTTATCACTCGAGCATTGGAATGGCTCCTTACGAAGCATTGTATGGAAGAAAGTGTCGATCTCCGATATGTTGGGCTGAAGTAGGTGACAGACCTTTGTTGGGACCGGAACTTGTGCAAGAAACAACCGAGAAAGTGAAATTGATACAACAGCGTTTGAAAACTGCACAGAGTAGGCAAAAGAGTTATGCCGATGTTCGAAGAAGAGAAAGGGAATATGAAGTGGGAGACCATGTGTTCATCAAAGTGACCCCGATGAAGGGTCAAACCCGATTTGGTGTTAAAGGGAAATTGGCTCCGAGATATGTTGGACCTTATGAAGTTCTCGAAAAGATCAATCCGGTGTCCTACCGAATAGCCTTACCTCCAGTGATGGAACATATGCACAATGTCTTTCATATATCGATGCTTCGGGAATATTTGAGAGATCCACTCCACGTCATCGAGCCGACACATGTACTTTTGAAAGATGACACCTACGAAGAAAGGCCTATCCAGTTGTGAATCGAAGGTTAAAAGACTGAGAAACAAAGAAATACCGTTGGTGAAAGTTGATTGGCAGAACCACGGGGGAA
This sequence comes from Camellia japonica, assembly GCA_030407325.1. NCBI lineage: Eukaryota > Viridiplantae > Streptophyta > Magnoliopsida > Ericales > Theaceae > Camellia > Camellia japonica. Next base: position 6,214 of record JAPPVO010000090.1, read on the forward strand.
CTTATGCAACTTGGGAAACCGAGGAAGACATGAAGAAGAGATATCCGGATTTGTTTCCTCTAGACCCGACATTGAATCCGAATGAAGCTAACTTGAGTTTGGGGACCAAACTCTTTTAAGGGGGGAAGACTGTAATAACCCCAACCCTGATTAACGCTAATTGGGACTTAATTATGTCTAATAATAATTAAGGGAAAAATCTGGAATTTAATTGCATGTGCATTGCATGACTTATATGTTTTTATCTGTTCGGTGCCGGAATATCTGTTCGTGTTTTTATGTTTAAACTGTAAATTGAAGGCCTTATCGGCAGCCAAATCCGAAATTGACTGATGTTTTATAATCATCATAATTAATGTGATTTTATAGTGTAATTATCTGAAAATCGATTCTGTATGATTAAACTAGATTAAATAAAGCCAATTAAAGAGTTTGACGTAATTACCATTTTGCCATTGTGAGTGGGGCCTTTGTTTATTCATCTTTGAGCCTTATACACTTAATCAAAACATTTTCTCTCCCATTTCTTGCATACAACCGAATTTAGAGAGAGAGGGAGAGAATGGAGGGAGATTTTGACTCCAACCTTGTGAATTGCTTGAGAACTTAGGGGAAATTGAAGATTGATGTATTTTTGAGCTCCTAAACCTTGAATACAAGACTTAGGTAAGGAATTCATCTTCTTATTGTTGACATTGAACAAGTTCTTGCATGATTCATGCTTCATTGTAGAACTAAGTCATGATTTAGTTCAAATATGTGGGATTCTAGCATATATCATGCATGCATGCTTGAATTGATGAGTTTTGAGTTGATTCCATGGTCAAATGCCACATGCATGTTCATAATCATGTTTAAATCCATGTTTTCATCTTGTCTTGAAAAGATTGAGCTCTTTGGAGCAAGAGTTGAAGCTTTGAAATGGTTTTAACCCATGCATGTCATGTTTGAAGATTGTTCTTGAAAATGGGTTTGAAATTTGGCTTTAATTGCCTCACCCTTGGGCTTTGAATTCATAAGTTGGCTTTTGAAACTTGTTGTACATTGAATTTAGAAGTGTTTTTCCAGAAATGGGCCCAAGAGGATCGAATTTGGTGTGTCAAAACTTTATTTTGAGCTTGGGACTCGAATCTGGAATTTCCAGATTTTAATCGTCCGCTCGAGCGGAGAAATCAAGCTCCCAGCACTTTGACCTGTTTTACAGTCCGCTCGAGCGGGGATTTCGAGCATCCAGTATATTTTTACAGTCCGCTCGAGCGGGGAACGTTTTTGCCTGTACGCTCGAGCGGGGAAACCTGCGCTCGAGCGGAAATCTGTTTTTCTGAAAATGTTTCTAAGGCATTCTTTTGCATCCTCATTCCATCCTAGGCATTCCTAGGTCATACTTAAGGCTCCATACTAAGGTTAAGGGGTAGAGTACACACTTAGGAGCATTGGTGTGAGTTTGATACAATTAGAAATGCGTATTTCAAGTGTGTACCCGTAATGTGTTATGTAGGTCACGTGCCGCAATCTGTTGACCCTTTGACTTCGTCTACTTGTATCAACGCCCACTGTGAGTAATAACTTTGTAAAGTTATGTTCAATGTTATGTATTTTCAGTATACTATGATACGAAATGATTGATTCTTGAAAAGCTATGATATGTTGGAAATGAATGAATGAATGTCCAGTTTTCTGAAAAGTATTTGTGGCACCCTTAGTATCTGGCCCTTACCCGGGGGATATAATACCGTGGATCTGGCCCTTACCCGGGGGAAATAATACCGTGGATCTGGCCCTTACCCGGGGGATATAATACCGTGGATCTGGCCCTTACCCGGGGGATATAATACCGTGGATCTGGCCCTTGCCTGGGGGAAACAATACCGTGGTTATCTGTATCTGGCCCTTGCTTGGGGGAAATAATACCATGGCTACTTGCGCGCAAGATATGGACCCTTTGTGGTTGTTGGTACCAACTCTGTCTGTGGTCTCTAGACCAATCTGATCTGTTAGCTAATGGGTGTACCACGTATGATCTTATGCAAAATCTGATTATGAATATGAATATGAGTATGTAGCTATATCTGTTCCTGATTTGAAATCTGAATATGCATAAGACTCGGTTTCTGATAAGATTATGTTTCTGATATAAACTGTGATTTCTAACTCTGTTAAGGACATCATTCATTAACCCCTTTACTCCGTTTATTATTCACTGGGCTTTCGCTCACAGTTTACTATATATATGTAGGTGAGCCGGCACAAGACCCTGGCCAGAGTTGATGGCCTCTTGTTTCCTTTTTGTCAGCCAGCTGTTGCGCCTCCCGAGGAGGTTCCGGTTAAAGCCTAACACCGGGGCTGTTTTGCTTCATGCTAGTCTGTAGTTGTGTTTTGTAAAGATCGGATCTTGGGGGTACCTTATGTAAATATTATGTATATATCGGTGTATCTGACTGGCATGTTTATGTATATAAATAAGTTTTAAATTTTCTGTCCCATGTATGTCATCACAGCTCATTGGACCTTGTTTATTTTACATTATTGCTTCCGCAGCCCCTTATTATTTGTTAATGTCTTCAGAGGCCGTAGGTAATCCACGGATTACTGGCCGGTTACGTCGCTAAACCTATAGGGGCGGGTTTGGGTCGTTACAGGACAACTTCCCACTCTTCCCAAATCTCATCAATCCCCGCCTAGGTGATATCTTCAGAAAGACATGATCACCCACCTCAAATATTAAAGGTCTCCTTCTACGGTCGGCATAAGATTTCTGACGACTCTGGGCTGTAACAAGCCTCCTACGGATAAGCTCAACTTTCTTCGTCGTTTCCCTCACCAACTCTGGACCCAACAAAGGTGTATCACCCACCTCTGCCCAACAAACTGGAGACCTACACGGTCGGCCATACAAGGCCTCAAACGGTGCCATACCGATACTAGACTGGAAACTATTATTGTAGGCAAACTCTACCAAAGGCAAGTGCCTCTCCCACGACCCACTGAAATCAAGAACACAACCCCGAAGCATATCCTCAAGGATCTGAATAGTACGCTTGGACTGCCGTCAGTCTGAGGATGATAAGCCGTGCTAAAGGTCAACTTAGTACCCAAGGCACTCTGTAAACTCTGCCACAACCTGGCAGTAAAACGAGGATCTCTATTTGAGACGATCGTCACTGGGACCCCGTGCAACCTCACTATGTCCCGAATATACAAGTCGGCAAGATGATCTACCGAATCTCTTACGCGCATAGGAATGAAGTGCGCCGACTTAGTCAACCGGTCTACAACCACCCAAATGGCATCACTACCCCGCTGAGTCCTTGGAAGACCTACAACGAAGTCCATAGTGACATGCTCCCACTTCCACTCGGCAATAGGCAAGGGTTGTAACAAACCCGCTGGCCTCTGATGTTCGGCCTTCACTTGCTGACAAGTAAGGCACTTAGACACGAAAGCTGCCACATCTCTCTTCATACCCCGCCACCAAAACTGGCGACCCAAATCCCGATACATCTTAGTGCCTTCCGGATGCACCGCAAGGCGTGAATGATGAAACTCTCGGAGTACTTCCTCTCGGCAAGACTCCGGCACAAACAAACGGTCTCGGTATCTCACACTCAAGTCGGGATACACCGTCAAACCCTTCTCAACCTTCCACTGGAGATCTTCTCTCGGAGGGATTCTACCTCAAGGTCACCTCTCTGTGCCTCTAACACTCGAGTCACAAGTGTAGGCTGCGCCACAACAGAAAACAAGGCCGCAGCCTCAACAGATTCGCCCAGAAGCAAATCAAATTCCCCAAGTGCACCCAACATCTCCCATTCCCAGATGGCTATACTAGCTACGTCACCAACAGATTTCCTGCTAAGGGCATCGGCCACCACATTGGCCTTCCCCGGATGATAATGCAACTCGAAGTCATAATCTTCTATGAACTCCATCCACCTCCTCTACCTCAAGTTCAAGTCTTTCTGTGTAAACAGATATTTCAGACTCTTATGATCCGAGAACACCTCGAATTTCTCACCATACAGGTAATGCCTCCAGATTTTCAAGGCAAAGATTACAGCTGCTAACTCTAGGTCATGCGTAGGGTAATTCTTCTCGTGTATTTTCAACTGACGTGAGCCATAGGCAACCACTTTCCCCTCTTGCATCAACACACAGCCCAAACCCTCTCGTGAGGCATCACAATAGACTGCATAACCCAACCCTCTCTCCAGAATAATCAAGACCGGAGCGGTGGTCAATCTAACTTTCAGCTCTTGGAACGAATTTTCACAAGTCTCACTCCATACAAATTTGACTCCCTTCCGAGTCAGTCTAGTCAACGGCGAAGCTAACCTGGAGAAATCCTTCATAAACTGTCGGTAATACCCAGCTAATCCCAGAAAACTGCGGATCTCAAACACACTCTTAGGCTGTGCCCAATCTTGCACTGCCTCAGTCTTGGATGTATCCACAGACACCCCTTCCCCAGAAACCACATGGCCTAAGAAATTGACTTCTCCTAGCCAGAACTCACACTTCCCGAACTTAGCATAAAGCTTATGGACTCTAAGCAACTCGAGCACCACTCTCAAGTGTTCCTCGTGCTCCTCCTCCAAAGGTGAGTAAATCAGGATGTCGTCCACGAAGACGACTACAAAACGATCTAAGAATTCCTAGAATATCCGGTTCATCAAGTCCATAAAGACTTCCGGTGCATTGGTGAGCCCAAATGGCATCACCAGAAACTCATAATGGCCATACCACGTACGGAATGCCGTTTTCGGAATATCCTCCTCCCTGACTCTCAATTGGTGGTAACCCGATCTCAAATCTATCTTAGAGAAACAACGGGAACCCTTTAACTGATCGAACAGATCATCTATACGGGGCATAGGGTACTTATTCTTGACCGTAGCCCGATTCAACTTCCGGTAATCAATACACAGTCTCAAAGCACCTCCTTTCTTTTTAGCAAAGAGGGCCGGTGCTCCCCATGGCGAAACACTTGGGCGAATATAGCCTTATCTAGCAACTCCTGGAGTTGAATCTTCAACTCAACCAACTCGGCTGGGGCAAATCGATAAGGTGCCATAGAAATCGGCGCCGTGCCGGGCACTAGGTCAATAGAGAACTCGATCTCTCTGTGAGGTGGCAAACTAACAAGATCCTCGGGAAAGACTTCGAGTACTCACAAACTACTCTCAGCAACACAGTCTGGGTTTCATCACACTCACTACTCAAAAGGCTAGTAAGAAGACCACTCAACTCACTCCGCCCTCGCGGATCATACACCGGTGGCAAAACACTACCAACCCGATCCCCCAAGAAATGGAAACAATCCTCGCTCAAGGTACAAACTGTGACCCTCTGGCGGTAACAATCAATAACTGCCCGGTATGACGATAACCAGTCCATACCCAAAATAACATCAAATCCTGACATGGGCATAACTACAAAAGGAAAGGGAAGTCGGCGGTCGGCGACCTTTATATCACAGCCCCGACATCCTTGTTTCAAAATCAACTCACCCCCAACAGGCGATACTACACATATAGGAGATGTTAACTGTGCCAACTCCAATCCCAGAACAGATGTAAATGCAGCAGATATAAATGAATGTGATGCTCCCGTATCTATCAATACACAGCAACCGAGTTGCAAAACAAGAAGGTACCTCTCACAACCGATGAAGCCGGTACAGGATCCTGCGCGGTAACAGCATATATGCGCCCAGACGGTCTCTGATCAACTTGCTCACCTCTAGGAGCATAAGACTGCTGCACAGACTGGGACGATGAAGCCCCCTGATTGGCCCTCGAGGCCTGAACAGACTGAGCTGGCTGATGACTCTGCGTCTGCCTCAAACTAGATGCACCAGATGTACCACTCAACTGCGGGCAAAACCTTTTCATGTGCCCTACCTGACCACACTGATAACACGAGAGCGGCTGGCCTCTACCCTGACTCTGACTCTGAGATCGAGTCGAAGATGGTGCTGCCTCTGTACTCTCCCTTCTGCGGGCAAATTGGAGACTTGTGGCCCAGCTGACCACACTTGAAACAGGTAATGTCTCCCTGGCTGCCTTTCCCAGAAACTGCACTCGTCACTGGAAAAGTCGATCTAGTAAAGCTACCTTGAGACTGCTGAGGGTTAAAACCCCTCAGCCTTCTGCCATCACTTTGGCTATCCTCACTCCTCTTGGAGCCCCTTTGCCTCTCCTCCTCCTCCTGCATCATGATTTCCATATGGGCTGCAGCATCCACTAGACGCCATACTCTCGGGTCATAGAACCCCCAACTCTCATCTTGAGGCCATGCCTCAACTTCTTCTCGAACTCAAGACAACGACGTTCCTCAGACGCCACCAACTCAGGTGCAAACCTGGACAAACTAGTAAATGCGGCCTCAAACTCGGCCACTGAAGAGCTCAGCTGCTTAAGCTGGCAAAACTGCTCCTCAACCTCTCCCTGACAGCTGGAGACAGGAACTTCTCCTGGAAAGCAGCTACGAAGGCCTCCCAAGTCCTTCTATACGACCTCTGGTGAATTTCCACCACTGACCCGCATCCCCCTTAAGCTGGAAAGATGCCAAGGTCACCTTCAGAACCCCGTCCTCGATGCCAAGCATCTCAAACGTCTTCGTTGTCTGTTCGAGCCATTCATCTGCCTTAAGCGGCTCTTTTGGATCACCTAAAAATTCGTCCGGGTTAGACCGGAAGAACTCTCTCTTCAGAAAAGAAGGCCTTGCATCTGTAACATGAACCTGGGCTTGATTCTCAGCCCAGAGAATGCCTACTGACTCCCTGAATGCCCCTACTATCTCTAGGGCCAAAGCGCCCATAGCCTGCTGACCTACCGGCTCGGCCACATTGGCCTGGCCAACTCCCTCCTGCTGCTCCAAAATCTCATCCGGAATAGGCATCTCCTGCCTACCACGCCTACCACGTCCTCGTCTTCGTCCTGACATCCTAACAAAGGTAACAAAGACAATTAATACGTTTGCACATTAATAAATGTGCCGAAGCTATAACACTCGCGTCCTAATGCATTGGACAACAATAATTCACTCCACGTAAGCACATGATCACATAAGCACCTACGAATTTCATTCCTGGATAACGACAGTCCCGAGGCGTTGCTAGAGTTCCGGTTGGAAACAACATTGATCAAGTGCTTTTCCAACAAGACTCATAGAAACTCAAGGATCCAGTCAACATCCTAGAAATTAAATCCCATACCCACATAATCACATAAACATGTTATCATATAAGCATATAACAGTACATCTAAGTCTCTATCAAGTGAGACGAACCCATTGTGATACTAATCACTTCCCACGTACCCAAAGTATTCAAACCCGGTACGCTCTGATACCAAGTTGTAACGCCCTCAAAATTTAACCCAAAATACATACAACATTGACATGCATCGACATAAAAAATAAGATATTATTCCATTCATCAGAGTATTCTTAAAAGAAAACATTACATGTAATAACGAAAGTAAATGCCCTACGGGCTTACATTTTTCCAAGCCAATACTTGGACATAAAAGAAATGAGTACTAACTCAACTACAGGTTAAGCCCTTGGCTTGTAATTACATGTAACATCAAAATAACAAACTAGCTAACTAAAAAGAAAGAGTCTTCAACTCCAAATCCTCCCAAGCTAAGTCCTTGGAGGTAGCATATCACCTGGACCTGAAAATGATGTTCCCGTATAAGGTGAGCCACAGCCCAGCAGAAATATACTAAACCAAATATAGAAATTGACTAAAGCAATAGCATTCAATAGATGGTTACCACTTAAAATCAATTATATCACTTTACAGTTTCATGACAATAATGTCCATGACATGTTTCGCTTTACGTTATTAATCAACTTTCCAATTATACAGACATAGCTCAGAACCTGGCCAACCCATAGTAATGAGATTACATCTCATATCAACATTACTTCCAATAACAACAATTTAAGTGAGACTAAGGCTCAAACCAAAACACTTCCATAAATCGATAAGTACACATATATGCTGTACTAATACACTTTCATACATCAATAAGTACACAGATTTGCTGTACTAATGGAGTCCATCCCCTTTCTCCTCCTAAACAGGTTTGAGAGTCCATCCCCTATCTTCCCTCAAACCATGGAGTACATCCCCTATCTCCTTCCAAACAATATACAATCAACACACGTATTTGCTGTATTAATTCAACTGTCATATTCAATGACTTATTCAATGTGATTAGTTTTAGTTTTCCCTAATCAACATGCAATGTCTACAACAATCAAGACTATCCTCCACCGATAGCCCAAAACAGTTATCTCTAAACAGGAAATAAATGTAACAACAAGGGTAAACTCAACATTTTCATATGTGAGTGATTAAACTATTTAACTACACCTTTTATCTCATAATTCACCAATTTCAAGAATTAAACTTAATTCCACATTTTTCTCTAAATTAATTATGCAAATTAATTTATTACAACAGTTAGGGCTTTTCTCCCTTTCCTCAAAATTAACCCTAAGGTTCGATTTTATCAATTTAATACTATCAATGTCATTTTTCATGACTTTCAATCATACGATGTTTAATAGATGAAAAACCCCCTTTTTAAATTATAAATCAAACCCTAGCTTTTCCCAAAATTTCGAACAACACCAACATATCAAAATGACTAAAACTTAGGACAAAGCCTATAGGATGGAGTAGGGTATCCCTACCTCGAAGTGAAGAACTCAAATGGAGAAGATGGCGGAAACCCAAGGTGCTCCAAATCCACTATTGCTCAGATTAAAACGAAGCCCTCGACCCACTCTATCTTTTTAACAAAGGACCTAGGGTAGAAATACACTCTAAGTAGATCAAACCTAAGAGAGAAGGTGAGTGGAGGGAGAGAAAACACGGACCTAGGGTTCTGGAATCAAAAAGAGGATGAAAAAGTGTTTTCAAAACCGCTGCTGTCTATTTAAATAAAACAGGTTCGCTCGAGCGAAGACTTGGTCGCTCGAGCGACCAGACACAGAAAACCCTCGCTCGAGCCAAGAATGTCTTGCTCGAGCGACAAACTGCTCGCTCGAGCCAAAACCTCAAACCCTTAGGTTTGCAACCAGACGCACGCTCGAGCGGCGGAACGCTCGCTCGAGCGAAGAAAAAACCAGCTCGCTCGAGCGAAGAAGAGCTCGCTCGCTCGCTTGAGCCAAGAAACACAGCTCTCAGGTCTATACCTAGACACAGCCGCTCGCTCGAGCGAAGAAACCTTGGCTCGAGCGACGGACCAAAAACAAAGATCTCGCTCGAGCGACGAACTGCTCGCTCGAGCGAAGGGTCAAAATTCTGGGCAGCAACCCTTTGCTCCCAAACACTACCAACCTGTAACAAACCTGCTCAATGCATCCCATAACTCAGAAATAAGGAATTCAAGGACGACAACAACAATTATATAACAATAGGATCTACGGAACCTAAGTCCGGATGCAACAACCAAATGGGAAAAGACCGGGGTCGTTATAAGAAGGGACAATTATTTGTGTCCTAGATCATAGGTTGCTTAGTGTAATACATAGGTCAAATTTACCAAATTGGTTAAAAGTCAAAAGTTAACTTTTAATTCATTTTGAATTATATCATCTCCCACACAAAAAAAATTAGATAAAATTAAAAGGTTAATTTTTAATCATCTTTTTAAAACAGTCGAAATAAGTGGCGTTTTGTTATTGGAGCCGCAAAAGTAGCCGCATGGCAGGTCCCGTTGATCAATTGTTCGCGGTAAATTATATATTTTGTCTTCGAATGTCTTTTTATTTTAACTCTTAATTTTTTATTTTACTTTGACTATTTATTAGGGGTGAGTAGAGGATATATCGATCCACCAAAACCGACCGAACCGAATCGATCCGCCGCATTTTGGATGGATGCGTGATGACGAGCGGACGGTTGCGGATTGATTTTCTCCAATCCGCCAATTCGGCGGACGGATGGCGGATTTGAGATTTCTTTGGCCGCAACCAAACCGCCAAATCGCCAAATCACGAGCACCCCTAGTAATTTATAAGACTTTGTATTTTCAATTTGTTTAAATATTATGTTTGTGTTTTCAATTGAAAAAGAGTTTAAATATTCTGTTGAAAAAAAGTTTTCAACTTGAATATATTTTTTGAATTGAAAAAAATAAACGTATTATTTATCTATATTTTTTGATTTTTAAATCTAGCTCTAAAAATAATAAATAGAAAATATGATATATGCGAGTTGGTTTTTGTTTTAAAAAACGTATGTAGATATAACAATACAGAAACATACAATTTCTACTACTGCTCTGTTTATGGTTTTGGTGGTTTGAATTGTTATTATATTTTAAAAATCACATATTGTAATACTTTATGTAGATGAATCATGTTGTGATTGTAATATGTGGATGAGGCATGCAGTGATCGTGATATTCTAAAATTTCAAACTTTCTTTCATTGGATAAAGCACACAGTGTTTGTAATACTTTTTTAAGTCATTGACTGTAATACTTTCTTTTTCTTTTTTTTCTTTTTCTTTTGAGGAAGTGCACAAGTTGAATTATATTGAAAATTTATAAAATTTTAAACCGCCAAACCGATTCGTATCCGTCCGCCAAACCGTCAATCCGCTCAATCCACATCCGCCGGATTGGCGGACGGATGCGGATTGATTTTCTTCAATCCGCTGATCTGGCGGACGGATGGCAGATTGAAGGTTCCGTGGCCGCAACCGACCCGCGCCCACCCCTACTATTTATGTTTTAATTTTTTTAATTTACTTTAAAATTTAACTTATATCCAAAATTTAAAAAAAAAAATCATTGATAAGTAAATTCTAATATAATAATATATTTTTATGTTATACGGTAGTTAATGTTGCATTTTTTGTTTAATTTTAAATATAAATTAATTTTATGAGTAAATTAGAAAAAAATTAAAACATGAAAGACTAAAATTGGAAGAAGAAGAAAAAAGTTAAGTGGCAAAATGAGAAAGCGTCCAAACATAAAGGGACAAAATATTAATTTATCCACTGTTTAGTGTCTAACACGTGACTGTCAAGAAGCACAAAATTATATCACGTGATTCCCAAAACCATCAAATAACTTCTCCAATCGACAACCCATGCAGTGTATTAAGCTTTAAACTTATTAACAAGGTGAAATTACGTTAGCAGCCCCTATAGTTTGGGGTTTGTATTATTTTAATTTTTAATTTTTTAATTGTGACATATTTAATTTTATATTTTGAATCTTGTTCAAAATAAACACAATTAAAAATACCATTATTTAATTTCAAGAATAAAATTGTTAATTGATAAAATATAAACTAATTTAACAAAAATAAATGTCAAAAAATATTTTTAAATGTTAAAAAATTATTTCTACACACCAAAGATAAAATTATGTAAAATTGATAAATTTTTTAGACATTTACTTATTTATTTATTTTTACCAAATTAATTTTTATTTTGTGTTGGATGATAATTATGTAATGGTTGGTTGTTAAGATTTTAATGTATAATCGATATATTTGATATATAAAATGTTTTAGTTTTAGATTTTTTAATTTAATGGATTGGTTTAATAACGATATCAAAATTGTCGTCATATTTGATTTTTTGAAAAATAGAAACTAATTTAATGAAAATAAAAACAATCACCCATTACATGATCATCATCCAAACACATAATAAAAATTAATTAGTAAAAAAAATTAAATGTCTAAAAGATTTATCAATTTTACATAATTTTATCTTAATGGGTAGAAATAATTTTCAAAAATTCAAAAAATATTTTTTTGATATTTATTTTTGTCAAAATAGTTTATATTTTATCAAATTGACGATTTTTGCCCTTAAAATTAAGCAATGATATCTTCAATTGTCCTTATTTGGAACAAAATTCAAAATTTAAGATCAAATGTGCTACAATTGAAAAGTTAGAGACCAAAGTGATACAAATCCCAAACTATAGGGACTGTTAATGTAATTCACCCTATTAACAAAGCAGAAGAGTCTAGATTGTTTTTTATTTTTATTTTTTTGTTTTGATGCAATGGAAGTCGCCATTAACTGAATATTTAAGGGAAAAAATTGACATGGCACATAAAATTGACACATTGATGTGAGCACAGAGTGGTCCAAATGGATGATGGTATATCATTTTTATTATGTTTTATATTTTTGGGGGGTTTGATCAGAATGGTATGGTGAAGTACCACATATGTAACAATCTCAGTCTAAAATCTAGAAACAAACACAAGTACATTGCCAAAGTACCAACATTAGAAAAATAAAAGAACAAAAAAAATTTAAGCCTTGCTTGATTATACTGTACTTTGGGGTTGTAATATATACCCTGGCTAGCTAGCTTTGTTTTACAATATGCCAATTAAAGGACATAGCAAAGAAGACAACAATTATATAAAGGGAGGAAGGAGGACGGGTTGTTTACATCATTTTCTGTAAAAATCACATAGATAGTCCCAATTCCATTCACTCCATACATACTAGTGGCTCCAATACTATTGACAACTATAGGACCATGGCATTTACATCATAGAGCATTTGGACCATGTTGTATGTGGCAATAAAGCATTATTGGTGTGCCCTATGTGTAATCGACCTTGGCGTGACCTTTACCTTTGGTACCTCTCTCTCTCTCTCTCTCTCTATATCCTGTATGAGTGATTGTCTTGCTTGGGTAATTAAGTAATAGTATCAGGGATTGTTTATTTTTTAACTTTTTATAAAAAGATATACAAAAAAGTGGAGAGGTAATGTGACCAAAATAAATAAATTTATTTAGGATTATTTTAAAAAATTAGTTAAAAATTGACTTTTTTATTTTTATTTTTATTTCTTTGAAAAAACGTGAAAAAAAAAGAGAAGTTATATGACTCAAAATAGGTTAAAAACTAAAAATGACTTTTACTATCTTCTAGTGCATTCTTAAATAATCTCTCAAAGTGTCATGCGACATTTTTTGTGTAGTACTTTCAATTTCAACTAATAGCATTGCAAAAAAATTTGGAGACAGAACAATACGTTATTCAGGCCTCGTTGGGAAACGACCGGTTTAGTCAAAAAACTAAAAAGTTATTAAAAAAAGCTAAAAAGCCAACAACCCATACCAAAAAGTCAAAGATTCTTTTTTTTTCTCTACTTTTTGCATATCTTTTCGTAAAAAGTCAAAAAATCATCTCAAACATACTAATTTTTTTAACTTATATTTTAATCAAATAATTAAAAAATTACTAAATTAACCTGTTCCCAAACGATGCCTCAATCTTCAAAGATAGTTAACAATAGTGAATGGCCTATCTAGTGAGTTTTGTAGTTGCTTATTTGTCAGGTGCACTAGACTCCAAAAGACTACCTGATAATTATTTGTCTTTCATATGAGACATAAAAAACTTTGGAGATAGAACAGCGTTAATCAACCTTCCCAGATATTTAATAGTGAATGGCCTGAGTTTTGTGGTTGCTTATTTGTCAGGTGCACTAGACTCCAAGAGACTACCTAATAATTATTTGTCTTTCATATGAGACATCAAAAATAAAAAGAGAGAAAAAGAAAGAATAGAAGTTACAATGGTTCATGTGGTACTATCAGCTAACAATGTAGTGGAAAACTTCACGGACACGGCAATATTAATTAATTTTTGTTAGATAGTTAAGAGATAGTGAATGATAAATTTAGCGAATTTTGTAAATTTTTATTTGTTAAGTGCACTATATAGACTTCAATAGACTACATGATAATTATTTGTCTTTCATATAAGACATAAAAATTAGAAGGAGAGAGAGAAAGAATAGAAGTTACATGCAGACATAAGACCACAGGAAAAGGAAACATGAAAGCAACATGAAAAATGAAGGGTGAAGATTTTCATTTGTTACAACTTTTTTTTTGTTTGTTTTTTTTGTTTTTTTTTTTGGTGGAAGTGACATGTACCCACCTATGTTAGATAGATGTATCATTTTCACATTTTTGTATTTTTTGGATTAAGTGTTGTTTTTGTATTTGAAGTTGTTTAAGTCTATATACATTTAGCAGATAAAACACATATTTGAAATTATTGAGTAGACCCAAATAAACTTTTAATTTTTGTACTATATGGAATTAGAAGTGTTTTAGCTCTCATCATGCCACTCATAGTTGACTACACTCTTCTAAGGAATTGTTTGGCATAATTTAACTAGGTATATTTTTTAATTTTTTACGAAAAGATCACTATAATATTTTTTTAATTTAGTGACATTTGATCCTCATTGGATCGTGTTGCTGACGCGCCTGAAAAACCGTCTTCTCTGCGTGCGCCGTCTGACGTATGCGTTGCTCCAGGCATATTAATTGCTCCGTTTTGCCGCCGTTTCAAATTTTTGACAAAACCTTTCCCCCTTTTTCATTTTTTCACTTTTGCATTCGATTTCTCTTTGTCTTTTCTCTCTCTAGCTCTTGAGCGCGCCATTGTTCCAGTCATCAAGCTCTATAACTGCCTTCCTTTCTCTCTTCCTGTAAAGCTTTCGTTGTTTTGTTATATTTGTGGCTGTCGTCTGACTTCGGCAATCTTCACACCAGCTGCATTTTTCTGGTAAGAAACTGTTCCTTTCGTCTTTAATTCTCTTATGTTCTTTGCTTACTTGCTGCCATTACTGCTTTGTTCAAACTTTCGATTTGTTGAACTATTCATCTGGATGTGTCTATTCCATGATTTTGCTCTTGCCCATGTCTTGAACACTTGCACCGCTTCACCACTTTCTTGCGTTTTTGTCACTGTTCTTGACCTTGTACCCCTTGTACATACAATATTCTTGATAGTTCATCTCTGTTCTTGATTCTAAAGCACATCCTTGCTTTTCTGTTTTCCAGATCCGTGCCTTCAACCCTTGCTTCTATAGATCTAGGTTTAGGACTTGTTGTGTAGTACCCATAATTTAGGAAAAACTGAAACCAGTACTTATCTAGGTTTTTGCCGAGGTCTCATTAACTCTCTCAAAACATCTTCTTTCTGAAATCCAACCCCGACCATTCAGGCCGATATCATGGGTATGTGGAGACATAGGGTAGATACCCCGACCAAACTTGAGTACTTTAGGCAAGAGTTCTCCATTCCTGTTGATGTCCATCTAAGGTTGGCTGGAGATGACGACTCCATCATGCCTACAGATGATTCGATGCCTTTTCCCATTGTAGCTTTCACTGAGTGTGGACTCCGGCTTCCACTCAACATCCTATTTCGCGAGATTCTTCACTATTACAAGTTGAACCCTATGCAACTGGCCATAAATTCTTATCGAGTGATCAATGGCATCATAGCCCTAGCTAGGCAGGAAAACGCTAGGATCACCTTAGCCGACATCCAGTATTGCTATACTATGTGTGGCCTTAACTTGAAAGAAAAAGGCTACATCTATTACCTTAAGCCGAGGTCTACTGAGTTCAAAATTGTAGCCGACCTCCCAGACTCCAACAAGGGAGCTGGGGATGACTATTTCATCGCGTCGGGAAACTGGGAGTTTGGCCCAGACGAGGACCTCCATCTCTTCCCTCTTCAACGTTCAGTCTTTGTAGAGGGCAATGGTAAGAGCCCCGTATTCAATTTTACCTGTTTTCTTTCAAAGTCTCAAATACTTTTATCTGTTTCTAACGTCTATTCTTCTTGCAGCTGTTCGTAAGCCACCAAAGGGCTTCCACCAGTCTTTCTGTCCTAGTAAAGACTTGAAGAAGCTTCTGGACTTGCCTGTTTATAAAAGGAAAGCACCTCTTCTGCTCAATTTTATTCCAACATACAAGTCAACTTTGCCCGACGTTCCCAAAAGGAAGAAGAAAAGCCTTTCTCCACCTTCTGCCACAACTTCACAAACCGCATCAACATCTCGGACAAATCAAGGGTCAACATCCGATCCAGTAGAACAGCCGTTTACCTCGGCTCAATATCTACTCCCACCATCTCAACGCAAACGTCGCCGACGTCTTGTTCTTGCAGCCGAGATGGGTCGCGCAAAACCAGTGGCCAAAGATCTTTTAGCCAACATCCCAACTGATGTTGATGCTCTACCAACACAAACCCAGCTTCCCACCCAAGCCTAAAAGAGTTAAGAAGGCTCAACCAAAGGCAAAAGTGACTCAGGCTGAGACGGAAGATACTTTGCCAATTTCCCAGCTGGCTCCAAGCGAAAAGACTGCCTCTGTCCCTACGAAGAGGTCCGCTGAAGCCCTTCCCTCTGAATCCACCAAGTCGAAAAGGCCGAGGTCATCTGCAACGACCTCGGGGTCAAAGAAGCCTGATGCTCCCTGGGCCCCTGAAATAACTTTGGAAGATAAGCCTGTAATGGCTAGTGACAGCGCCGACGATATAAATGTCGGCGTTGCACTTAGCACTGCACTGCTTCTCCCAGGCGACTTGGAACGGAACGCCGGGTTTAGTGAATATGAAAACTACGCTTTGATGCTGCAACACTCTGTTCAAGTAAGTGTTTTTGTCTGGTACATCTTCTTTCTTTTTCTTTACTTCACACTTAGAATATTTTTCTAATACTTCTGTTTTCTTCCAGGCCATCCAGCATGCCCACTCTTTCTCCATGCAATCTTTTCAGAACAGTGAAAAGTTAGCCGAGAAAAAGAGGGAAGTCACCACACTTCAGAAAACAATTAAGAGCCTGCAGTCAAAGATGAAAACGCTGGAGGACCAGGCTGAGGTCGCCATGAAGGAGAGGGATAATGCCGAGGAAAAAGCCAGTGCTGCTGAGGCAATAAATAAAGTTCTTCAGGCCCAGCTAAAAGAGGCCGAAGATAAGGTGGCCCAGGCCGAGAAGGAGCTTGAAGATGCCTTGGCCACTAAAGCGGCCGAAATAAAAGATGCCGATGAAAAGGCCTATAATCAGGGTATGGCCGATGTGACAGAGGCCTATGAGCAACAAGTGAAGCAGGCATGCAACAGGGGTTTTACTCTTGGTTGGATGTCCCTTCTAAAGAAACTCAATGTCCTAGAGGACTCACCATTGAGGAAAGCTGATGCCATTCCTCTTCCATTTCCTCCACCTCCTCCACCAACTCAATCCGAAGAAGATTCAGAATCTGAAGATGATGAAGAGGGTGATGCCCTGGTGAGAAAAACAAAGGAGGTGTAGACACCCCATTTTTGACCGTCCTCAAGACTTGGACGTCACCATTGGAACACTCGGTGATTATCCATGTGGTGTTTGTTTTGAGTTCTCGGAGGTCCCGGCTGCGCGTCGTGCCTCAGGACCGCTCAACCGGTTTATTCTGTGCTTGGTTTTGTACCAAGACTTGTGTGTTTTGCCTCTGAGGGTAGGGGGAGGCTTGTTAGCAATCCCTGAAGCCCACCGGCTGCCCACACCTCCACCGGCCCTCCTAGTGGCCACCGGCACTTATTTCTCAAAACCTTTGGCCGGTCGGCATTGTATGATGCCGACCGGCACTCTTTTGTGCCGGTGACTGTTTTGGCTGGTCGGTGTGACCCCTTTGCACCCCCAGGGATGGTGCATGCCAGCTGTGACAGCTGGAATGCACTATCACCACTCCCCATACCCGGGTTTGCATCCTTGGTCCCTTTGAACCCCCTCAAGCTTCTAGAAGCTTGACCCCTTTTGGCCAAGCTTCTTGGAGAAGCTTGGCCAGCTGTTTTGGCTTCTCTAAGAAGCCTTGCACCCCCTTGGTCCCTTGACCCCTTTCCTCTTGCTTAGCCATTAAGCTTAGAGCCTTTTGTTGCCTATATAAGCAAGCCTTCTCTCCCTTTGATTAGGGTTAGACATTTTAAGGGCAAAACCAGAGCTTATACATATATTTCTCTGATATACATCCATATATATCTATATCTCCCTCTCTCTCCTCTTGTGTGTGTGTTTTTGGACCAAAAAGTGTGATTTCACCTTACTTTTGCACCATTACACACACTACTACACCTTAATCGAGATTGAGAGGCTTGGAGGTTTGTTTTGGGTGATCTTGGACTGGTTTTGATCACTAAAAGAGGGCTGGACCTTTTGTTCTTCAAAGGATCTTCAAGGGTAAGAACATCACTTTAGATTCCCCATTTTTGCAACAACTTTCTACCCCTCTTGCTTTGTGTTTTGGATTTGTGTTTAACATAAAAAAGACTTGTTTTTCCTTGCTTAAGAACTTTCATCAAGGTCACTTTTTGATTTGAGTGGAGGATCACTCTTTTAGCCTTGTTTTGGTCCCTTTTGTGCCTTTACTTGAGCATTGTTTAACTTCAGTGTTTTGGTCTTCTCACCACTGAAAACCAGTGGGTTTTCAGTGGTGAGGGAGGTCCTTTCAAGTCTCAAATAGGGGAGGGATACCCTCTCCCCTTTGTCCCTCTTTGGCCCCATTTTGGCTCATGAGGTAGCATGTGTGCATGCTTGCATTTGGCTTCATTTCAGAATTTTTTTGAGTGTTTTAGGTCATGTTTGATCTCTTCTAAGGTTGGTTTCGTGGCCCTTAACATGTTTCCCATACTTGCTTTGTAATGTTCCATTTTGCTTAGAGACATGCCATGTGTTTAGCCTCATGTATCTCCATGTTTTAGCTTAGCATCTTGAAGATGTTGGTCTTGATTTGCCATGTTTAGGGCTGTGAGCCACTGATTTTGCCATGTATAGTGTGCTTGACATGGTTGTTTTGTATTCTAGGCTTGTAAACCTCATGCATTTTGGTTCCTAGCATGTTCAACATTGATCATCCTCATGATTCGGCATCATTTGTGACCCTATTTCAGTCCATAAATCATGTGTGTATGTTTACATATGTGACCATTTTCATGCTTCAAGGGTGTCCCCTTTTATGTCTAGGAATTGGCATTGTGTATGCTTGCATGATTAATACATTTTGGGGCTGTCATATGTGGGATTTGGGTGTCATTTTGCATGATAGAAGTCTGTTTTTGGTTGTTAGATGCATGCCATGAGTGGCCTTGATAATGGTAGTAAGGTACTCTCTTTGGTGCCCTTGGTTTTGGGCCTATTGCCTTGCATGCTTGCATGAGTTTTGGTCATCATTTCGGGCATGTTTTGCCACTGTTTTAGGGAGGTCTGAGGGCTGTCCCATTGTAGCTTAGTCTACCATTGCATGTTTAGTATATGTGTGTTGCATGCTTAGTCAACATGGTCTTGACATAAGACAATCCTATTGCCTTAGGTGTTCATGTTTGTATCACACTTTGCATTGTGTATGCTTAGTATTGTATACTTCCATGATGTGTTACATAGCATTTGGCATGCCTTACACTTTTGGTGTCATGTTGCATTGTTGATGCATGTTTGCATGGATTGCATTTCATTACTTGGTTTGGGGTGTCAAACCAAGTGTGGGAAATGAGGGGTGTTTGTACTCCAAGTGACAAAACACACCTCAATTCCCATGTCACTAAGGCCCTTGACTTTGGCATGATAGGGACTTAGTTATCATTGTTGTGTTGCATGCATTTTTACATTGAAATGCAACCTTGGTATCTTAGGCTATCATGCACTAAGGTGCACAATTGATAGCCCTAGAACCAAGAGCCATGTTTCCTTGAGTCCATTCATGATAGGAAAGCATTGGCCATGCAAAATATGCTCAAAAATCCAATACCATGCACTGCTGCCTGCTGTTGCTGTCAAACTGTCTTCTGCAGGAATTTTGTGCCGACCGGCAGGAAAGAGTGCCGACCGGCACTGTATGCTGGCCGATAGACTATTTTGCAGCCGGTGGCCACCACAAGCAGCCGGCGGTAGTTTCCTCAGCCGGTGGCA
>JAPPVO010000093.1:0-43697 GCA_030407325.1 Camellia japonica
GACAAGCCTCCAGCAAACCGCTCAGGAATAGCAGATGGCCAACACGGTGTCCTAGGTGCACCAATGCACATGCAATGCAAAGAAACACATAAGTGTAGTCAAAACAGGATATCACGAGTTCGAGTCAAGCTCTCTAAAATCCCCAGCAGAGTCGCCAGAAACTGTAACAGCGCCCGCGAGGGACCTCGACTACTACTGTTCGGACTCCCCTTTTTTTTTTGTTGCGGTTCTTAATTTGAACCAAAGAGTCCAACTCTGGCAAATCGTTTGAGAAAACAGATTTTTTGAAAAGTAGTGCCAAACATGGACTGCTTTGCCAGATACAGAGTCGCCACCTAAATATTTTTTAAAATGGGAAATTTAGGAAACCCTGACTCGGTGCCGAAGGCCACGTGTCCGTCGTCACCAAAGTTGTCTTGGCTCGGGAGCTTGGGTACGATCGGGGAAGGTCAGCTATGAGCACCCCCTTTCGCCCGGTCCGAAGACCGGCCTCTACTAACCGTGATATCCGATTTTGAAAACATTACATGCTCTTGTTCCGGTTATTAGCCTAGAATTACTATGTTATGCGCACAACAAACAAGTATAGACTAGATTGCCTATTTTGGAAACAAACATTGCATATCCGTTCGTTTTGAAAGCGTTTCGGATTTTGCTACTCGCAAGTAGGCTAAAACACGGATTTCAACGAGTTTTTCCAACTCAAACAATCCAAGCTTCACCCACAGGCATTCAAACAGTTTATCTCATGTAAGCAACTAGCCGCATGGTAAGCCTACTATCATGTTAGCATTCACATGCATGCGATATGCTAAAGCATGAAAATACTTACATCGTACTCCGTGCCAAAATAATAAACTAGTTAGCAAAAATGCATGCCCTAGTTCATGTTAGGATGACTAATGCATCGCATACAGAATTTGATTAGGATAGGCTCAGCTAACCCTAAAATGGCATGTGAAATGCAATCATTTGATGCACGTATTCAAGTTGGATTTGAAGATATAATGCGGTTTGCATGATGTACCGAGCCCGGTGCATGTCAACAAATGCATGACTGCACGCATGCATTGCATAAGGTATGCTAAAATAAACGTGCCCTAATCTACCATCGTAAGCAGGTAAATAAAAGGGAAGAAAGAAGTGGGGGGGTTGGAAGACATGCACACCACTCACCCACACTTATTACAGATTTGCCCTCGCTCAGAGGGACCAAAAGAATAATATAAATTAATTAACTACGCGAGCTAATTAAATATTACAAATTAATTAAATTAATAGTAAAAGAAAAACAATAGACCGCCTCGGTGTGAGGGCTCAATGCATGCGTACTCGGATTCCGCTCGGAATTGCACTGCCATGCCTAGCCTGCCTCTGTTTTCCCTGCTTTGTTCCTCTGAAAACTGCCAAAGTCTCAAGGATGCCTCTCTGGACACTGGAGAATCCCACCGGCTGGAGGAAATGACCACCGGCACTAGGATGTGGCCCATCGGCACAAAATATATCCACCGGCCATTTATTGACTGCCGGTCGGCACTAAATACTGCCGGCCGGCAATGAATTCCTGCAGAACCTGCAACTCACAGCAGCAGAGGGCAGAATCTGGCATGGCAATGCTATTCAAGCTATTTATGCACCAATCACACTCCCTATCATGTTAATGACTCAAGGGAGGATGTGCCTCGATTCTCGGGCCACCAATCACGCATTTCCATGCATGATGGCCCAAAGAATCAAGTGTGCAATTTTCATGTCAAATGAAATGCGAACTAAACAATCAAAGAGCCCAATCCCCATCACCAAATCAAGGGACAAGGCATGCATGTCTATGTGTGCAATCCTATGCATGTCAACTAGTATGCAACATGGGATGCAAACAAGAATGCTAGTATGCAAACACACATCCAAGGCAAGCATGCAAACTAAGCAAAGGAGTGGACTTAAACATGACTTAGGCAACTCCAAATAGGCCTAAAATCAGTGGCCAAAGTGCCTAAAAATGAAGGCCAAAATGCACAAACTTATGCAAGCACTCATGGTCCAATACTTTAAGCATAATGGGGCAACTTTTAAACACATTTAAGAGGGCACAAATATGAACAATTAGCATGCAAATTAAGCTCTGAAATCATGTTATAAGAGGTGCCAAACCAACTCACACAAGACAAACAAAAGCATGCAATTGGCCCAAATACTTGAGGCGAGCCAAGAGGCATTGAACTACATTTGGCAAAACCTGACATGGTAAGACTTAAGCAACTAAAATCAGAGTTTTAGCACAGAAAATCAAGCCCAAAGGACCACTTAGATGGCATCTAAATGGTTTGAATTCAAAGGCATGCACAATGGTCAAAACATAAGGCATACAACACATGCTCTCAAAGCAATAAAGAGGCAACTTAGGCAAGCATATGAGCATGCCAAAGGGACTGATATTACATATCGGATGGTTCCAAACCACCAAAATGATGCAATCAACACATGCTACACATTCACATACTTGAGGCATACAACCCCGACAAGCCACAAATGCAAAGGAGCTATACTAAGCATGCCAAAATCAATCCAAACAACTATGGACAGACCTAAAGCATGGTAAAAGAAGCACAAAAGCTTCACAAGTCTAAGCCTAAAACATGCTCGAGCAAAGGCTAACAACCTAAGGCATGTTAAGGGATCAAGGAGGCATTACATGGCAACTATACTAAACATGCATGGAGCACCAAAACCAACACACAACATGATTATATTATGGCATAATAAGCATGAAATGCAGCCTAGACATGATCAACACACACTTGAACAAAGGCTTCCTTAAGAGACCAAAAATGGTCCCTTTCAAGGACAACAAGGAGAGGGGGTGGCCCTCCCCTTTTGGAGACTTCAAGGCACCATCTCCACCACTGAAATCCCTCAAGATTTCAGTGGTGAAGAGGCCCAAACACCAAAGTCTCGAAACTTGCACAAAATAGCACAAAATGAGGCCTTTCAAGGCCTAAGAGGGGTCAAACTTCCCCAAAACACAAAACACTCTTAATAAACTATCAAGAGGGCCTAAAAATAGAACTTTTTTCTGTTATACACTAAACACAAAAACAGCTCTAAGATAGGTAGAAATAGGATGCAAAAATGGGGTAAAAAGAACTAGTTTCTTACCCTTGTTGACCTTCTTCACAAAGGGTACTTTTGTTGCCTCCTTAAGCTCCAATCCAGTCAAAAATGTCAAGAACAAGCCCTTAGAACCTCAGTAGCCCAAGGAAGGTGAAGCACTAGGTGCTTGTGTGCAATAGTATGGACTAAAACACACACAAAAGTAATATAGAGATAGGATATGTATTGAACCCTAACCCTAAAACCAAAGCTTCCTTTGTATTTTCTAAGCAAAAAGCTCTAATTTTTCTAACCCTTGAGCAAGGGAGAGAAGGCCTCCTCTTATAGAGGAGGCAATCTTGTAATGCTTAGCAAGTAAGCAAACAAGAGGGGCATCCCTCCATACACGTGTATGGAGGGGAAGCAAATGCCAAACAGCTGTCCTAAAATATCTGAAAAAGCAGATGAACAGTAGTCGGCTAGCCAAAAATGTCATTTTGACAAAAATGACTGCCGACCGGCAATAAAGAGTGCCGACCGGCAACATATATTGCCGGTGGCAAGAAAAACCAGCCGGTGGCCTCTAGCTAGTGCCAGTGGTGTGTGGAGATGCCTCACAAGACATTCCCTGCCCCTCCAAGGCAAAACACAAGTGTTTGGTGCAAAACCAGACACAAAACAGTCGAGTTCGGAGATCCTGAGGCAAGACGCGTAGCCGAGAACTCCGGGAACTCCAAACAAACACAAACATAGATAATCACCGAGTGTTCAAGCGGTGACGTCCAAGTCTTGAGGACGGTCAAAAATGGGGTGTCTACAGAGACATTTATAGACATTAGTGCTTGATGAAGTGTTTAAGAGCTAAAATCTAATAATGTATTTGTTGAATCATTAGTGCTTGATGATGGAGTGAGGCATTTATAGACATTAGTGCTTGATGAAGTGTTTAAGAGCTAAAATCTAATAATGTGTTTAGAATTTTCAATTAGTGCTTGATGATTTTTGCTTTGCAATTATTATAAATAGTGCTTGATGTTTTGAGATCGATGTAATCCATAGACATATATGCTTCATTGGAAGGTTAGTTGATTGTCCAAATAGAGGTGGCTTTGTTGATTAAGGTCTACTTTCTATTTTTCTGTTTCTCTGTAATTGGTTTATTAACTAAGCTTTAGCAAGAGAGAAGTGTAATGTGAAGAGTTTGAGACTTATGCTTAGGAAAGTGAAATGAGTGTTGTAACTAACTAATATTGCAATATCATTGAGACTTAAGTATAATATGTTCATGAGTTTGCTAATCATACATTTTATTTAACTAATTGATACATTTTTCTTGCTAGACTTTGGGCTTTGATACACTTTAATTTTGCACAATAGGGGTGAGTGGCGATGCACAATTTTTCTTTTCATGCCTTTTCTTTTTAAACATTACCCATCAATAGTTGACTTAAGAGATGGTTTGTTAATATTGCAATCACTGAGGTTATATTCTTTCTAAATTTCAGCCGAAGTTCAAATGAGACCAACCTCCTCAATTAGAACAGAAAAAAATTGATAACTTGTGTAAAAATAATACTGATGCTATAAGAAATGAACAATTTTTCTCCGAAATTATTTTGTGAATAAATTTTCCATGTACTACATAAAAGATTGGAAAGTAGAAGATTAATCCCAACATTATTTCCATTGTGCCTTTAGGCATGGGTATACGCTAGTATTTAAATATAAGAAAACCTACTTTCACGCCTAAGACTTCAAAAGGTGTTGAGTGGCCGCTCAACTAACCTTGGAGTTGGGAGATGACTATTTTGTGGATAACCAAACCAAACCAAACCAAATCAAACCAAGTCTTAATTCTCATCAAATGGGGACGACTACATGAATCTTTCTTCTCCACTCTACTTTATCAAATGTCATTTTGTTAGTCAAATTAAGGAGATTCATATCTCTATTTACTACACTAGCCCATGTCAATCTAGGTTTGTCCCTTCTACTAACACTTCCCTCTACTGTCACTGTATCACATCTCTTCACTACTGCCTTTGTTGTATATGACCAAACCATCTCAATCTATTCTCTCTTAGCTTATCTTTTATTGGTGCTACTCTTACCCATTCATGAATATACTCATTCCTAACTCTGTCTTTTCTAGTCTTAACACATCTACCTTAGTATTCTCATCTCGGCAACACTCATCTTATCTACATGTTGTTTCTTAGTTGTCCAACATTCTGTCGTATACAACATTGCTGGTCTAATAGCTATTTTATAGAACTTTCCTTTTAATTTAGTAGGTACTCGTTTATCGTATAGTACCTCAAACACACTCCTCCACTTAAGCTACCTCGCCTTAATTCTATGGACCACATTTGTTCCAATCTCCCCAACCATTGTGATAATCAATCATAAATAATGGAAAAATTCACTATTAGGTAGTTTTTGGTTTTTAATCTCCACTTTTCCTTTGTTTCCATTGTTACTATAACTAAAATTGCACTCCATGTACTGTCTTAGTTCTGTTTATCCTAAATCCTTTATATTCAAGTGTTTCTCTCCAAGTCTCCAACTTAGTGGTAACTCCTTCTTTAATCTCATCCACTAACACGATATCATATGCAAAAAGCATACATTATGGCACATCATCTTGAATATTTCTCGTCAACTCATCCATAACTAAAGTAAACAAATAAAGACTTAAAATTGATCTTTGGTGTAACCCCGCAGTAGTTGGAAATTTACTTGTCTCTCAAGTCGGCAATCTAATAGTGGTTACCACATCTTCAAACATGTCCCTAATCATATCAATGTAGTTTTTTGTCACCCCTTTCTTCTCTAACACCCACCAAATTATATGTCAAGGCACTCTATCATATATTGTCTCAATATCGATAAAAACTATATGAATGTCTCTTTTGTTCTCCCTATACTTTTTTTATTACTCTCCTCAAAAGATAGATCGCTTCCATTGTTGACCTACCAGGCATAAATCTATATTGATTCTTTGACACTTCTGTTATATCTCGCAATCAACATTCCATCACTCTCTCCTACATTTTCATTATATAACACATTAGCTTGATTCCTCTATAGTTGTTGCCATTCTTGACATCTCCTTTATTTTTATAGATTGACACTAAAATACTCTTCCTCCACTCCTCTGGCATTTTCCTAGTCAACAAAATCTTACTAAATAACCTAGTCAACCAAGCAACCCCCTTTTTACCCAAACATTTTCAAGTTTCAATAGGGATATCATCGGGTCCTAAAGCCTTATTCAATTTCATCTTCTTAAGTGCAAATGCACTTCAAAGTTCTTAATCTTGAGATAGAACCTGTAGTCTTGATTTTCCTTATTACTGGCTACTTCCTCCCCTTTTGACCTTCCTCCATGTCCTTCATTTAACAATTTCTCAAAATAATTCTTCCACCTCTCTTTAATCTTCTATCTTACCAAGTTTATATATTCCCTTCTCTCCCTATAATGCCCCAAATTTCTAGCCCAAATGATAATACAACAATCATGGCTCTTTCAAGGAAAATCGAATATAAATCTCCAAACTTACATTACATGATACAATAGTTCTTCATGCAACAATACATTAATCCAACAACAAGTAAATACCCCCAAGGGGTTTACAAATTTCCAAGGCTTGAGTCTGGTTACACAAAATGGTTATTCAAACCTACACAAATATAGCCCTTGGCTTACACACAGAGTCACAGCAAAATAAGAGCATTGTACTCCTAACACACATACTTCCACGCCCCTAGTTGGGTGGAATCACCACATCTTTTCCTGCACAAAAATCCCGTAGGGTGAGCATAAAGCCCAGCAGGAAATTCTTAACAAAGTATAGATATTTTATACAAGTCTCAAGAGATGAAATGCACATGCCATGCTATGCCCTTTTTGAAGATAAATTTCATTTTCATCTTTTGAAAACCATCATGCTCAATGATATCATGCAATTTCAATTGTTCAAAACTTAACAATTTAATTCAAAGGCGGTAAATACGATTCTGGTAATCCCTAGGTCAGTGTCTGCAAGTAGACTATACAAGTAATACCAATTTGTCATTTTTACCAACATTGACTAGAAGGCTCGACACTTATAATCTGTCATTTTTACTAGTATTAACTGGAAGGCTCGACACCTATTCAATTTCATCTACATCACCTGTCAAGACTTACCACCGTATTTACCCCAAAACCAATTCATGGAAACTTGTTTCTTAACATTCTTTTCTCAATGCAAGTTTTCAAATCAACCTTCAAAGTTCAATGTAATTAAATGAATTGATATGCTAATAACACAAGATGAATATAAATACTTTTATTCCAATTCATCATCCAAGGAATAACACAATTCCCTCTTCTCAAGTATCCTCAACAATTAGTCATTTCAAGACTATTTCAACGTTTTGAACAATAATTTCTAAAATGAACAACAATTCTCATATTCCTTGAAATTCATCATTTATATAAATATAAATAAGAAATTTTCCAAACATCCATTTATTTTGACACAAAATAAATATAATAATATCATTCATGGATTTTTAGTCCCTTTAAAAAAATCCCTAAATTTTAGGTTTT
Source organism: Camellia japonica (assembly GCA_030407325.1). Lineage (NCBI taxonomy): Eukaryota > Viridiplantae > Streptophyta > Magnoliopsida > Ericales > Theaceae > Camellia > Camellia japonica. The sequence goes on from JAPPVO010000093.1 coordinate 7,688, forward strand.
CTCACCAAAACTATACAACTCAAATCTTTTGAAAGAAAATTTTCCAAAATCATCTTTTCTTCAATCAACGAAGATCAAAACCCATAGGATCATTTTAAAAGAATAAGAGACAAACCCACTTTGAAAATCTCTCAACTTCTTGAATTAACAATCAATTTTCAAAGCTATCGAAGGATGATTTCGAAAATCATCTAGATCTTGCAAATATATATATATATAACTCTAAGAAAATCCCAATCTCAAGTTTTGAAGAAGAAATGAGATGAAACCCCCAAAATCAACGGTGTCCAAACTCGATCTTCACCGCACACAACGAAGCCCTCGAGGAGCTAACCAACTTTGATGAAGAACTTAGGTCCAAATTCCAAAGGATTTGAAGAAATCAAAGATCTTGTGAGGTTTTTGGTAGGAAATGTAGAGAGAAGGGAGAGGAAATGTTTTTAGAGAGAGAGAGATATACAAAAGTGATTCAACTTCAGCCCGAAGAGAGAAGAAAAGGGAAAAAAATTTGGATCTCACCAACCCACCGCGCCTCACTCCCGCACTTGCCTTTTTAGCAGTGTGCAAGCTGTGCTCTCCCCTGAAATCCGCACGTGCGGCTTGCTCTCCCGCTCATGCGGCTGCCCTTGGACCCGCCAAGGGGCGCTGCCCCCTGGACCCCCGCGAGCTGACCGAGCAGCTCGACCCCCGACATACTTAGCGAAGTGGCAAAACTAGAATCGCTACAACCTTCCCCCTTAAAGAATTTCGTCCCTGAAATTTCAAATCAACTACCCAAACAAAGGGTTTCTAGCGATCAAAACCACGATATTTCATTTTCAAATCACAATACTAACTCTCAACCAAATTCCACCATTTCCACCATGGTTATCTCATTAACAACAACCTCCAAAATACGCATAAACCTGAAATTTCCCAAAAAGTAATGGCAACTCTAAACAACATTATGCTTAAAACAACAACGCACATATCAACATGTGGTTAACAACTTTAAATACGTTTCCCTCAACACTAGGGAATATTACAAAGAAAAGCAACTTAAGCATTTTCAAATAAATTTGGATATTTGGAGCGGACTTCCGCCTCCCGTTCCCACGTCGCTTCTTCAACCCCATGGTGTCTCCACGACACCTTTACCAACGGTATAGTTTTGCCCCTTAGCACTTGCTCTCGGGTATCTAATATTTGAACAAGTCGTTCTTCGTAAGTGGCATCCTTATCTACCTCAAAGTCAACCCAATCAAGAACATGAGAAGGGTCGGGTTCATACTTCATAAGCATAGATACATGAAATACGTTGTGAATTCCTGAAAGTTGTGGTGGTAAAGCCAACCGGTATGCCACTTCCCCAATTCGCTCTAAGATCTCAAAAGGCCCAATGAACCTTGGAGATAATTTACCATTCTTACCAAATCTCATCAAACCCCACCTTGGTGAGATTTTTAGAAACACATGGTCACCAACTTCAAAAGATTAAGGTCGTCTCCTCTTATCGGCATAACTCTTTTGTCGGCTTTGGGCCATAGCTAACCTCTTCCGAATGAGAACAACTTTCTCGATTGTCTCTCTAACAATTTCCGGACCCAGAAACGGTGCATCACCCACTTCGGTCCAACAAACTGGTGATCTACAAGGTCAGCCATATAAGGCCTCAAATGGTGCCATCCCAATACTACCTTGGTAACTATTGTTGTAAGCAAACTCAATCAATGGTAAGTGCCTTTCCCAAGGCCCCTTAAAATCACGGACACAAGCTCTAAGCATGTCCTCAAAATTTTGAATGGTACGTTCCGACTGTCCATCGGTTTGAGGGTGATAAGCGGTGCTAAGAGTCAACTTAGTTCCCAACACCTCTTGAAGGCTTTGCCATAACCGGGCAGTAAAACGAGGATCCCTGCCCGACACAATAGTCACAGGGACTTCATGAAGTCAAAGTAAGCGTTCAATCGTGTCGCTGGTGCACATCGGAATGAAATGAGTAAACTTAGTCAATCTATCAACAATCACCCAAACGGCGTCATTGCCTCGTTGTGTTCTAGGAAGCCCAACTACAAAATCCACGGTAACACACTCCCATTTCCACTCGGCTATTGGTAAGGGTTGTAACAAACCCACTGGTCTTTGGTGTTTGGCCTTTACTTGTTGACAAGTAAGGCACTTCAATATAAATAAAGCGACATCCCGTTTCATACCCCTCTATCAAAACTGACGACTAAGATCATGATACATTTTAGTGCCTCCAGGGTGTACCGCAAGGCGTGAGTGATGGAACTCCCGAAGTACTTTCTCTCTATAAGATTCTGGTACAAACAAACAGTCTAGGTAACGCATACTCAGATCCGAGTGAACGTTCAAACCTTTCTCTTCCTTTCTATTGGAAATCTTAACACAGATGGATTCCATATCACGGTCTCCGCGTTGTGCCTCTATGACCTTACTAACCAAGGTAGGTTGAGCATTCTAAGTAAACAAGGTAGCACTCTCTCCGGACTCACCCAAGTGCAAATCAAACTTGCCAATAACATCTAGCATATCCCATTCTCGAATGGCCACACTTGCCAAACTACTCACAGATTTTCGACTCAAGGCATCGGCCACAACATTGGCTTTCCCCGGATGATAGTGTAACTCAAAGTCATAATCCTCCATAAATTCCATCCGCCTCCGTTGTCGTAAATTCAAGTGGTTTTGAGAAAACAAATACTTCAGACTCTTATAATCGGAGAAAATCTCAAATTTCTCACCACACAAGTATTGTCTCCAAATTTTCAAGGCAAAAATCACCGCTGCTAATTCTAAATCATGGGTGGGGTAATTCTTCTCATGAGTTTTCAATTGTCGTGATCCGTAGGCCACAACTTTTCCCTCTTGCATCAAGACACAACCAAGTCCATCCTAGGACGCATCACAATACACAGTGTAATTCAAATCCCTTTCCGGAATTATCAAAACCGGTGCGGTAGTCAATCTAGTCTTAAGCTCTTGGAATGACTTTTCACAAGCCTCACTCCACACAAATTTGATACCCTTTTTAGTCAACTTAGTCAAAGGTGCAGCTAGTCTAGAGAAGTCCCTTACAAAACATCGAAAATACCCCGCTAATCCCAAGAAACTCTAGATTTCAAAAACATTCTTGGGTTGTTCACAATCTTGTACGGCATCTATCTTTGAGGAGTCCATAGTCACTCCCTTTCTAGACACTACATGCCCCAAAAACTTCACCTCTGTTAACCAAAACTCGCATTTTTCAAATTTGGCATACAATTGGTGCTCACTAGAGGTTGAATAAATCAAGATGTCATCCACAAAGACGACTACAAAACGGTCCAAGTATTCTCGAAAAATTTTGTTCATCAAATCCATAAAGGAAGCCGGTGCATTGGTCAACCTAAAAGGCATTACAAGGAATTCATAGTGGCCATAACGAGTATGAAAGGCCGTCTTCCGAATGTCCTCCTCCCGGACTCTTAACTGATGGTACCCCGATCTCAAATCTATTTTTGAGAAGCAACGGGACCCTCTAAGTTGGTCAAACAAATCATCTATTCTGGGTAGAGGATACTTGTTCTTAACTGTAACTCTATTCAACTTGCGGTAATCAATACACAACCGCAATGACCCATCATTCTTCTTCGCAAAGAGAGCCGGCGTCCCCAAGGCGATGTACTAGGGCGAATGAAGCCCTTGTCTAAAAGTTCTTGGAGTTGAATCTTCAACTCATGCAATTGGCAGGTGCAAATCTATACGGTGACATGGAAATCGGTGCGTGCCAGGCACTAATTCAATGGAGAACTCGATCTCCCGGTGAGGTGGTAAACTAGTAAGATCTTCTGGAAAGACATCCGGGTATTCACAAACTACCCTTGGTAACTCAACACGAGCCCGTCACTCTCACTATCCAAGAGAGTTGCAAGAAGGCCACTAAGCTTGCTCCTACTACGAGGGTCAACAACTGGCGACAAGGCTCTATCAACTCGGTTCCCCAAAAATAGAAACGATCACCACCCGAAGTGCACACTGTAACTCTCTATGGTAACAATCAATCACAGCTTGATAAGAACACAACCAGTCCATGCCTAAAATGACATCAAAACTCGACATATCTAGCAACACAAAAGCAAACGAAGTCGCCCGGCAACTTCTATTTCACAATCACCAACCCCGGTCTAAATCAACTGTACCCCAACAGGTGACTCTACTCTGAGTGGAGGCACTAACCGTGCTACCTCTAACCCCAATGCAGAAGCAAATGCAGTAGATATAAATGAATGAGACGCACCCGTGTCTATCAATACATTAGCCAAAGAATTACACACAACAAAAATACCTCTCACAACTGAGGATTCTGGCAACTGCTCTGGCACGGTAACACATACACACGCCCCTGTGGCCCTGATTAACTTGCTCCCTCTCGGAGCATAGGCCTGTTGTACTGACTGAGCCGAATGGCTCCCTGATTAACTCGCGAAGCTTGGACTGATTGAGCCTGCTGGTGGCTCTGAGTCTGCCTCGACCCTGATGCGCCAGATGCCTCCCAACTGGGCAAGTTCTCTTCATATGCCCCGGCTGACCACACTGATAACAATTAAACCCTTGACCTTTATTTGAGACTGAGACTGACTTTGAGATCGATTGGTTAGGTGGTGGTAACATTAACTGCCCTCCTCTTCTGTGGGCATGAGAAGGATTTGTGACCCGGTTGGCCACACTTGAAACACGAGAAGCTACTCGATGCACTTTTTCCCGGACCCGCACTAGGCAAAGGAAAAGTGGATCTAGACTGTGTGGTTGGGAGGATGGATAGGTGTTCCTGCTCTTCTTGTTCCTATAGTCTCCTTGAGACTCTTGGCCCCTAGACCTCGAACTCCGAAGCCTCTCCTCCTCGGCTTGTATGGAAATTTCTACGTGTCGCCGTCTCCACAAGACGGTCATATTCCCGAATCATATTTCCGACAAGCTTGAACATAATTTTTGTTTTCAATTTCTTTTCAAATTCAATGCAACGGCGCTCTTCCGTTGCCACCAACTCTGGTGCAAATCTGGACAAACTAGAGAAGACCGCCTCAAACTCGGCCAGGGCATGTCGAGTTGTTTGAGGTCTTTAAACTCTTGCCTCAATCTCTCCCTAGCAGTGGGAGGTATGTACTTATCTTGGAAAGCAACTGCAAAGGCTTCCTATGTCTGCTCCACTCTACCCGTGGCATATTTCCACCATTGACCCGCGTCTCCCTTAAGGTAGTAACTTGCTAGAGTCACTCTTAGTTCACTATCTTCGAAGTGAAGCATCTCAAATGTCTTCACAGTTTGTTCGAGCCACTCATCCGCTTTCTTGGGCTGGGACCACCATGGAACTCATCCGGTTTGGCCCGCAAGAACTCTCTAGTAAGGAAACTCGCCCTTGACTCCAGTGTTCTCTCGGGCTTGATTCTCCACCCTCAACAAGTTCATAGACTCCTTAAAGCCCCTGCCATTTCTCGAGCTAGGGCCCCCATTGCGGTTTGACCCGCTTGTCCCACCTGCTCGGCCACATTAGCTTGGCCTGCTTGCTCGGCCATATTAGCTTGGCCGAACCCTTCTTCTTGCACCGGAACCCTATGGACCGGTACCTCATGCACACCTCGGCGAGCCCTACCACGCCTCCCGCCTCTACCACCACGACTTGACCCCTTCCTGACATCCTAATAAAGGACACAAGAGAAATAATTTAGCACATTAACTCATATGTGCTCGTAACTTGACTCACACGTTCGACTACAACAATTCATATATTTCTCTACCATATACACAATTCAATTTCACTCCACATAAGCACTTAGTCATGTAAACACATACGACTATTCTTTTACGATGAAATCGTCCCATGAAAAATCAAGAATTCTTAGTAGAACGAGTATTGATCAAGTACCCTTCTAATGAGACCTCAAGGAATTTAACAGGCGCAAACAACATCCCAAAAGTCATCCCATACCCATTTAGTCACATAAGCATGTTATCACATAGTCACAAAATGCATAACACTTCCTAAGCATGCTAAATGAACCCATTGTGGTTAAACAACCACTTCCCACGAGCTCCAAGTATTCAAACCCGGTAGCTCTGATACCAAGTTGTAACGCCCCAAATTTCTAGCCCAAATGATAATACAACAATCATGGCTCTTTCAAGGAAAACCGAATATAAATCTCCAAACTTACATTACATGATACAATAGTTCTTCATGCAACAATACATTAATCAACAACAAGTAAATACCCCCAAGGGTTTACAAGTTTCCAAGGCTTGAGCCTGGTTACACAAACGGTTATTCAAACCCACAAACACAGCCCTTGGCTTACACACAGAGTCACAGCAAAATGAGAGCATTGTACTCCCAACACACATACTTCCACGCCCCTAGTTGGGTGGGATCACCACATCTTTTCCTGCACAAAAATCCCGTAGGGTGAGCATAAAGCCCAGTAGGAAATTCTTAACAAAGTATATACATTTTATACAAGTCTCAAGAGATGAAATGCACATGCCATGCTATGCCCTTTTTGAAGATAAATCACATTTTCATCTTTTGAAAACCATCATGCTCAATGATATCATGCAATTTCAATTGTTCAAAACTTAACAATTTATTTCAAGGGCGGTAAATACGATTCTGGTAATCCCTAGGTCGGTGTCTGCAAGTAGACTATACAAGTACTACCAATTTGTCATTTTTACCAGCATTGACTGGAAGGCTCGACACCTATAATCTGTCATTTTTACTAGTATTAACTGGAAGGCTCGACACCTATTCAATTTCATCTACACCACCTGTCAAGACTTACCACCGTATTTCCCCAAAACCAATTCATGGAAACTTGTTTCTCAACATTCTTTTCTCAATGCAAGTTTTCAAATCAACTTTCAAAGTTTAATGTAATCAAATGAATTGATATAACACAAGATGAATATAAATACTTTTATTCTAATTCATCATCCAAGGAATAACACAATTCCCTCTTCTCAAGTATCCTCAACAATTAGTCATTTCAAGACTATTTCAACGTTTTGAACAATAATTTCCAAAATGAACAACAATTCTCATATTCCTGAAATTCATCATTTATATAAATATAAATAAGAAATTTTCCAAACATCCATTTATTTTGACACACAAAAATATAACAATATCATTCATGGATTTTCAGTCTCTTTAAAAAAAATCCCAAATTCTAGGTTTTCTCACCAAAACTATACAACTCAAATCTTTTGAAAGAAAACTTTCCAAAATCATCTTTTCTTCAATCAACGAAGATCAAAACCCATAAGATCATTTTAAAAGAACAAGAGACAAACCCACTTTCAAAATCGCTCAACTTCTTGAATTAACAATCAATTTTCAAAGCTATCGAAGGATGATTTCGAAAATCATCTAGATCTTGCAAATATATATATATATATATAACTCTAAGAAAATCCCTACCTCAAGTTTTGAAGAAGAAATGAGATGAAACCCCCAAAATCAACGGTGTCCAAACTCGATCTTCACGCACAACAAAGATGAAAACCAACTTTGAAGAAAACTTGGTCCAAATCCCAAAGGATTTGAAGAAATCAAAGATCTTGTGAGGTTTTTGGTAGGAAATGTAGAGAGAAGGGAGAGGAAATGTTTTTAGAGAGAGAGAATATATATATACAAAAGTGATTCAACTTCAGCCCAAAGAGAGAAGAAAAGGGAAAAATTTGGATCACCACCCACCGCACATCACTCCCGCACTGCCTTTTTAGCAGTGTGCAAGCTGTGCTCTTCCCTGAAATCCGCACGTGCGGCTTGCTCTCCCACTCGAGCGAACAAGCAACTTGAATGCATTTTGCATTTTGTTTTGGGGGTGCTGCCCCTCAACCCGCTAGGGCGTTGCCCTAGGACCCGCCAAGGGGCTCCCCCTAGACCCCCATGAGCTGACTGGGTAGCTACCCCCACCAGGGCGCTCCTTGGACCCGCCAAGGGGCGCTGCCCCCTGGACCCCCGCGAGCTTACCAGGCAACTCGACCCCCAACATACTTAGCGAAGTGGCAAAACTGGGATCACTACACTCCCTACTTACTATCTAGTCTAGTATATAAGTCATCGTAAGCTTTCAAAGTTAGCCTCTCTCACTTAGACCTCTTTATAGTCATCTATAGCTCTCAAGATTTCATTCAGTTCTATCCTTCTGCCACTTTTTAAAGAATTCTTTTTTCGTTTACTACCACTTGAATCTCATCCTCCCCCACTATCTAGTCTAGTGTATAGATGACTATTTTGTAGATTTAACAAATAAATTCTCTGCAATTTTATAAGATCTAGTTACTCCCAATAACCATCCCTTTGGTATATGAATGATTTTAATCACAATTGTCACAACAAAAATAATAATATTAATAAAAAAAATAAATAAATAAAAACTTTGTAGGTTTGTGTTGTAAACTTTGTAATACAGTGCAGAGGAATGTAAAAAATTAACATGTCATTTGCCATGATATTTCGAGTAAATTAAGATAATAAATTTTTAAGATTGTCAATATATATATTTTTAAATAATTCAGACAAAATTTATGCCATTAATAGATTTACTGAAATCAACAATCGCTATCAAGACTCGTTCAATTTGGACTAGACAACCATACCCATAATAAAACTGGATTTCAAAGTCTATCAAGATATTTTAAACTCTGCACATCAATAATAATTTCTCATCAATTCAAATGAACTCAGTCATCCAAAGCAGCTCAAAGAGAAGTGGCTATCATGGGAAATGATTTTGTCCACATATTAATAGTGTGTGATTGGTCAACATAAAATATATATATCTGAAATTCTAAGTATTTATTGTCTCTATCCGAAGTTATGAACTTTTATATATATATATAAATAAAATTATGAATCTATTATTTTGGACAATAAAAATTTAAATTTTGTAAGGTATGTGAATAGAATTTCACTTGTTATTTTTATGAAGGAATTAGGAAGGCTAACTCGTATGCTTAATTTTTGTGATCACAGTTAGTCCTGGGAATGGGAAGACTTTTAAGTACTCTAGCAAGTCCGCCGTGTCTTTTAGTTTGAATTTATCTTTATTTCACCGAAGTGAAACCATACCCACAAGAAAATCACATAGAAATTTATATGGTTTGGTATTTGGTATATTTAAATCATATGGATGATGAATTAATTTGGACCTACATGCATGAATATATGATTTCAATAACCTAAAACTATTATATAATGTAATTATAGATTAAACTTAATCAAAATAAATAAAAACCTAACCTATATGATGATATGATCATGGAATCAAACCTAACCATTATCGAACGAATAAAACATAACTAAACAGTTTAAAAATCAAAAAATAAAACTAATACCTTAAGTTTGGCAATCAAACCCAAAACAAGTGCAAAAGCGAAGAAAAAATTATTTGAATAAAATAAAAACACAATTAAACCTACATGAATTTTTATAGAATTTGGGGGACAGAGGGTAGGGGAGCAGCATGGTCCAGACTCCACTAAAAATTTTAAAAACTTCTTATAATATATGAGAATTTTATTAAATTCCAATTAATGTAAACTTTTTTCCATTTAAGGGTCCTTAAAAGATTTTTCATTCACTATGACCCTTAACTTCAAAATTCTAGCTCCTAAATAAAACTCTAAAAAAACCTGACATAACGGTAGGAGTATATTTTGAGTAGGTGGCCTTGTGTCCAGTTGATCGTAGTTGTATACAAAAATCATATTAATCCGATAAGCATAATTATATAATTTTAATATATTTATTTCTAAAGAATATTGTACGGGGGGAAAATATTCCGGCTACCCGCACTTCCTTTCTTCCAAGTCCCTCAGCTGTCCGATCACCTGAAAGTGCAAAAGCGGTGAGCTGCCCGGCGGTGTGTGGCCGGAAAACACCTCCGACGCTCAAGTTAGAACCACACCCTGGAAAAATGACTAGAGAGAAGGGAGAGAGTTTGAGTGTAAGTCTTACTTACCAAAATTGTCCCCCGTATGGGGGGTGCAGACATGCTTATATACCTTCTGCGCCCCAAACCTGCTCCTAAAGGTCTCTCAACACGTGGCTCTGCTATCCCATCCGTCAGCATGAATCCTGCTGAGCCTCACCTAATCTCAACTGCCCGCTCACTCTACTAGGAGCTCGGCAGCCGAGCTACATCATCTTGTCCGCCGACGGCCGTGCTATGCTTCATGTCCAAGCACTCCACAAGCTGTGCTCAATGAGGACCGGGCTTCCTGCCGAGCACCGAACAGCTCGTGCTTAACTGTGGTCGGCCTTCCTGCCGATCAACCAGGTACCTCGGCTGACCACACTTTCCGGGCGCCGGTTACTTAACTTGACTGCTTCGCCTCCGCCAAACATGTAGCTCGGTCAAACCGAGCGTTGCCTCAACCGAGCAATTTCTTTGCAAACTGGGCCACACATCCTTGGCCCAACACTTGCCCGGCCCACATTTGTCCGGCAAAACTCTGTCCGGCCTAAATCTGTCCGGACCAGTACCAGATCATTAATCTCCCTCTCAATTGCCCCTTAATTCCGTCCGCGCTAGCGTGACCGGGATTACCTGTTCCGACCGGGATAAGCTCTTCCTCGGCCTCAGCCAGCATACCGTTAACTCTTCAGCCGGAGTAAGTCATCTCAGCTGGAACCACGGAGTTGAGCAATCCATCAACTCTTTCAGCCGGAGTAAGTCATCTCGGCTGGAACCTCGCAGTTGAGCAAACCATCAACTCTTCAGCCGGAGTAAATCATCTCGGCTGGAACCGCGGAGTTGAGCAAACCATCAACTCTTCAGCCGGAGTAAGTCATCTCGGCTGGAACCTCGCAGTTGAGCAAACCATCAACTCTTCAGCCGGAGTAAATCATCTCGGCTGGAACCGCGGAGTTGAGCAAACCATCAACTCTTCAGCCGGAGTAAGTCATCTCGGCTGGAACCGCGGAGTTGAGCAAACCATCAACTCTTCAGCCGGAGTAAGTCATCTCGGCTGGAACCTCGCAGTTGAGCAAACCATCAACTCTTCAGCCGGAGTAAACCATCTCGGCTGGAATTCCTTAGTTGAGCTAACCATCAACTCTTCAGCCGGAGTAAATCATCTCGGCTGGAATTCCTTAGTTGAGCAAACCATCAACTCTCAGCCGGAGCAAATCATCTCGGCTGGAATCGCGGAGTTGAGCAAACCATCAACTCTTCAGCCGGAGCAAATCATCTCGGCTGGAATCGCGTAGTTGAGCAAACCATCAACTCTTCAGCCGGAGCAAATCATCTCGGCTGGAATTCCGTAGTTGAGCTAACCATCAACTCTTCAGCCGGAGCAAATCATCTCGGCTGGAATTCCGTAGTTGAGCTAACCATCACTCTTCAGCCGGAGCAAATCATCTCGGCTGGAATTCCGTAGTTGAGCTAACCATCAACTCTTCAGCCGGAGCAAATCATCTCGGCTGGAATTCCGTAGTTGAGCTAACCATCAACTCTTCAACCGGAGCAAATCATCTCGGCTGGAATTCCGTAGTTGAGCTAACCATCAACTCTTCAGCCGGAGCAAATCATCTCGGCTGGAATTCCGTAGTTGAGCTAACATCAACTCTTCAGCCGGAGCAAATCATCTCGGCTGGAATTCCGTAGTTGAGCTAACCATCAACTCTTCAGCCGGAGCAAATCATCTCGGCTGGAATTCCGTAGTTGATCCACTTTCTTTGGCCAAAGAAGGCGAGCAAGGTCCGCTCTGCGACTTCCTTCTTGGTGGACAAGAAGCTCGGCCAAGGAACTCCAAGGAAGGCGAGCAAGGTCCGCTCCGCGACTTCCTACTTGGCGGACAAGAAGCTCGGCCAAGGAACTCCAAGGAAGGCGAGCAAGGTCCGCTCCGCGACTTCCTACTTGGCGGACAAGAAGCTCGGCCAAGGAACTCCAAGGAAGGCGAGCAAGGTCCGCTCCGCGACTTCCTACTTGGCGGACAAGAAGCTCGGCCAAGAAACTCCAAGGAAGGCGAGCAAGGTCCGCTCCGCGACTTCCTCTTGGCGGACAAGAAGCTCGGCCAAGGAACTCCAAGGAAGGCGAGCAAGGTCCGCTCCGCGACTTCCTACTTGGCGGACAAGAAGCTCGGCCAAGAAACTCCAAGGAAGGTGAGCAAGGTCCGCTCCGCGACTTCCTTCTTGGCGGACAAGAAGCTCGGCCAAGGAACTCCAAGGAAGGCGAGCAAGGTCCGCTCCGCGACTTCCTACTTGGCGGACAAGAAGCTCGGCCAAGAAACTCCAAGGAAGGCGAGCAAGGTCCGCTCCGCGACTTTCTTCTTGGCGGACAAGAAGCTCGGCTAAGGAACTCCAAGGAAGGCGTGCAAGGTCCGCTCCGCGACTTCTTCTTGGCGGACAAGAAGCTCGGCTAAGGAACTCCAAGGAAGGCGAGCAAGGTCCGCTCCGCGACTTCCTACTTGGCGGACAAGAAGCTCGGCCAAGAAACTCCAAGGAAGGCGAGCAAGGTCCGCTCCGCGACTTCCTACTTGGCGGACAAGAAGCTCGGCCAAGAAACTCCAAGGAAGGCGAGCAAGGTCCGCTCCGCGACTTTCTTCTTGGCGGACAAGAAGCTCGGCTAAGGAACTCCAAGGAAGGCGAGCAAGGTCCGCTCCGCGACTTCCTACTTGGCGGACAAGAAGCTCGGCCAAGAAACTCCAAGGAAGGCGAGCAAGGTCCGCTCCGCGACTTCCTTCTTGGCGGACAAGAAGCTCGGCTAAGGAACTCCAAGGAAGGCGAGCAAGGTCCGCTCCGCGACTTCCTACTTGGCGGACAAGAAGCTCGGCCAAGGAACTCCAAGGAAGGCGAGCAAGGTCCGCTCCGCGACTTCCTTCTTGGCGGACAAGAAGCTCGGCCAAGGAACTCCAAGGAAGGCGAGCAAGGTCCGCTCCGCGACTTCCTACTTGGCGGACAAGAAGCTCGGCCAAGGAACTCCAAGGAAGGCGAGCAAGGTCCGCTCCGCGACTTCCTTCTTGGCGGACAAGAAGCTCGGCCAAGGAACTCCAAGGAAGGCGAGCAAGGTCCGCTCCGCGACTTCCTACTTGGCGGACAAGAAGCTCGGCCAAGAAACTCCAAGGAAGGCGAGCAAGGTCCGCTCCGCGACTTCCTTCTTGGCGGACAAGAAGCTCGGCCAAGGAACTCCAAGGAAGGCGAGCAAGGTCCGCTCCGCGACTTCCTACTTGGCAGACAAGAAGCTCGGCCAAGGAACTCCAAGGAAGGCGAGCAAGGTCGCTCCGCGACTTCCTACTTGGCGGACAAGAAGCTCGGCCAAGAAACTCCAAGGAAGGCGAGCAAGGTCGCGCTCCGCGACTTCTTCTTGGCGGACAAGAAGCTCGGCCAAGGAACTCCAAGAAGGCGAGCAAGGTCCGCTCCGCGACTTCCTACTTGGCGGACAAGAACTCGGCCAAGGAACTCCAAGGAGGCGAGCAAGGTCCGCTCCGCGACTTCCTACTTGGCGGACAAGAAGCTCGGCCAAGGAACTCCAAGGAAGGCGAGCAAGGTCCGCTCCGCGACTTCCTACTTGGCGGACAAGAAGCTCGGCCAAGGAACTCCAAGGAAGGCGAGCAAGGTCCGCTCCGCGACTTCCTCTTGGCGGACAAGAAGCTCGGCCAAGGAACTCCAAGGAAGGCGAGCAAGGTCCGCTCCGCGACTTCCTACTTGGCGGACAAGAAGCTCGGCCAAGAAACTCCAAGGAAGGCGAGCAAGGTCCGCTCCGCGACTTCCTTCTTGGCGGACAAGAAGCTCGGCCAAGGAACTCCAAGGAAGGCGAGCAGGTCCGCTCCGCGACTTCCTACTTGGCAGACAAGAAGCTCGGCCAAGGAACTCCAAGGAAGGCGAGCAAGGTCCGCTCCGCGACTTCCTACTTGGCGGACAAGAAGCTCGGCCAAGAAACTCCAAGGAAGGCGAGCAAGGTCCGCTCCGCGACTTCCTTCTTGGCGGACAAGAAGCTCGGCCAAGGAACTCCAAGGAAGGCGAGCAAGGTCCGCTCCGCGACTTCCTACTTGGCGGACAAGAAGCTCGGCCAAGAACTCCAAGGAAGGCGAGCTAGGTCCGCTCCGCGACTTCCTACTTGGCGGACAAGAAGCTCGGCCAAGGAACTCCAAGAAGGCGAGCAAGGTCCGCTCCGCGACTTCCTACTTGGCGGACAAGAAGCTCGGCAAGAAACTCCAAGGAAGGCGAGCAAGGTCCGCTCCGCGACTTCCTTCTTGGCGGACAAGAAGCTCGGCCAAGTAACTCCAAGGAAGGCGAGCAAGGTCCGCTCCGCGACTTCCTACTTGGCGGACAAGAAGCTCGGCCAAGAAACTCCAAGGAAGGCGAGCAAGGTCCGCTCCGCGACTTCCTTCTTGGCGGACAAGAAGCTCGGCCAAGGAACTCGAAGGAGGGCGAGCAAGGTCCGCTCCGCGACTTCCTTCTTGGCTGACAAGAAGCTCGGCCAAGGAACTCGAAGGAGGGCGAGCAAGGTCCGCTCCGCGACTTCCTACTTGGCGGACAAGAAGCTCGGCCAAGGAACTCCAAGGAAGGCGAGCTAGGTCCGCTCCGCGACTTCCTACTTGGCGGACAAGAAGCTCGGCCAAGGAACTCCAAGGAAGGTGAGCAAGGTCCGCTCCGCGACTTCCTACTTGGCGGACAAGAAGCTCGGCCAAGTAACTCCAAGGAAGGCGAGCAAGGTCCGCTCCGCGACTTCCTACTTGGCGGACAAGAAGCTCGGCCAAGAAACTCCAAGGAAGGCGAGCAAGGTCCGCTCCGCGACTTCCTTCTTGGCGGACAAGAAGCTCGGCCAAGAAACTCCAAGGAAGGCGAGCAAGGTCCGCTCCGCGACTTCTTCTTGGCGGACAAGAAGCTCGGCTAAGGAACTCCAAGGAAGGCGTGCAAGGTCCGCTCCGCGACTTTCTTCTTGGCGGACAAGAAGCTCGGCTAAGGAACTCCAAGGAAGGCGAGCAAGGTCCGCTCCGCGACTTCCTACTTGGCGGACAAGAAGCTCGGCCAAGAAACTCCAAGGAAGGCGAGCAAGGTCCGCTCCGCGACTTCCTTCTTGGCGGACAAGAAGCTCGGCTAAGGAACTCCAAGGAAGGCGAGCAAGGTCCGCTCCGCGACTTCCTACTTGGCGGACAAGAAGCTCGGCCAAGAAACTCCAAGGAAGGCGAGCAAGGTCCGCTCCGCGACTTCCTTCTTGGCGGACAAGAAGCCCGGCCAAGGAACTCCAAGGAAGGCGAGCAAGGTCCGCTCCGCGACTTCCTACTTGGCGGACAAGAAGCTCGGCCAAGGAACTCCAAGGAAGGCGAGCAAGGTCCGCTCCGCGACTTCCTACTTGGCGGACTAGAAGCTCGGCCAAGGAACTCCAAGGAAGGCGAGCAAGGTCCCTTATTCTCTATATTATTTCGGACACATTAAAGTTCTTCGGCAAAAGTAATTCACTTCTATTACATTGACAAAAAGAGTATTTGCATTCAGAAGTGTAGGGGAAACAAGTCATTCCTCAAAAAATTACATAAGGCCGCATTCCATGGCCGGGGTACGCCTTTGTCATCCAAATCTTCTAAGTGGTATGCCCCCTTGCCCGGTTATCTTGTAAGGCCCTTCCCAGTTTGCCCCTAGCTTGCCTTCGCCCGGCATCAGTGCGTTGCCCATGACCTTCCTTAAAACCTAGGCGCCCACTTGTCCGTTGCCACCGGGGTTGTCTTCGCGGTGGACGCCGCTGCATCATCCTCTACTCGGATGTGCTCATTGATGCGCTGCATTAGATGCCACATGGATGTCTGCTGGCTCATTGTAAGCGAATCCCTCAGCCTATGTCCGACAGGGAGACCGCGCTTATATTGGGTGATTGCCAGGTTGACCGGGCAATCTAGGATCTCATTGAAGGTTTCCCAGTACCTGGAGTTGTACGCCTTCAGCGTGTCGCTCGGCTCCATCTTGACACTGAGAAGGTGGTCGACTCCCTTCGGCGTCTTGGTGTTGGTTTTGAAGCGCGTCACAAATTCTTCCGCCAACTGATGCCACCTTTCTATGCTCCCCTCCGGCAGCCTCTCGAACCATTTCAAGCCCAGTTCGCCCAAACTTGACGGGAAGATGAGGCACATAAGAGCGTCATTTCGCCTATGTCCGGCCATGACCTGTCGGACATGACTTACGTGCATGTAGGGATCGGTCTTCCCGTCGTACAATGTGAACTTTGGCTGGTGGAAGCCCGACGGAAGAGGTGTTGTCTCTATTTCTAGGGAGAAAGGGGTGGCGCTCAACCTTGCTAAATCTGAATCCACCAGGAGCGGCGCTGCTTGGCGTGGTGGAGGCATTCCGACCTCCTCGCTGGCGTGAGCCCCATAAGATAGCCGCTGGAGCGCCGGTATCCTTTGCGCTTCCCGCCGGCGAGCTCGCTCCTTTAAGACTGCCCGCAAATCTTCTGATCGAGCAGAATCGGTGTACCTCGACGCCGTCGCCGGATGTGAGGGCTGGTAAGTACTATCTTGCGCGCTGGACTTCTCTGAACGGCGGGGTTGGGTACGCTCACTGTGGTCGCCCACTCCAGCTACACCCTTCCCTTTGACATGCCGCTTCAACTTCTCCATCTCTGCCGCCATACGCCGGATGACGGCATCTTGGTCTTCAACTTGCTTTCCAGACGTCTGGCGCGTGAGTCTCTCCACCGCCGATGACCGTCTGGACTCCGTGAATGACCATAACTCCTTCCACGCTTATCCCGCGCGTCTCCTGACTGTCCTCCTGGGAATGTCTCCAGGTCCCCCATCGGAGAGATGGTGGGAGGTCCCTCTCTTCGTCTGCCCGACTCCGGAGTGACTCCGTCGATGGCGGACACTTGAATCTCCTCGTTGTTCGCCATAGAAGGCGATCAGATGAGCTTCGGAAGACAAGGTTTTATCTGTCAGATTCCCACAGACGGCGCCAATTGTACGGGGGGAAAATATTCCGGCTACCCGCACTTCCTTTCTTCCAAGTCCCTCAGCTGTCCGATCACCTGAAAGTGCAAAAGCGGTGAGCTGCCCGGCGGTGTGTGGCCGGAAAACACCTCCGACGCTCAAGTTAGAACCACACACCTGGAAAAATGACTAGAGAGAAGGGAGAGAGTTTGAGTGTAAGTCTTACTTACCAAAATTGTCCCCCGCGTATGGGGGGTGCAGACATGCTTATATACCCTTCTGCGCCCCAAACCTGCTCCTAAAGGTCTCTCAACACGTGGCTCTGCTATCCCATCCGTCAGCATGAATCCTGCTGAGCCTCACCTAATCTCAACTGCCCGCTCACTCTACTAGGAGCTCGGCAGCCGAGCTACATCATCTTGTCCGCCGACGGCCGTGCTATGCTTCATGTCCAAGCACTCCACAAGCTGTGCTCAATGAGGACCGGGCTTCCTGCCGAGCACCGAACAGCTCGTGCTTAACTGTGGTCGGCCTTCCTGCCGATCAACCAGGTACCTCGGCTGACCACACCTTTCCGGGCGCCGGTCACTTAACTTGACTGGCTTCGCCTCCGCCAAACATGTAGCTCGGTCAAACCGAGCGTTGCCTCAACCGAGCAATTTCTTTGCAAACTGGGCCACACATCCTTGGCCCAACACTTGCCCGGCCCACATTTGTCCGGCAAAACTCTGTCCGGCCTAAATCTGTCCGGACCAGTACCAGATCATTAATCTCCCTCTCAAATATCTATTACAAGTATAATTTGAAAAATACATTATCTATGTTTTTTTTTTTATTATTTTAAACAAATGCAATGTAATTTTGTGACTACCCTTATCGGATCAATATGATTTTTTTTGAAATTAACTACACACATATACCTAAAATATGAAAGATTAAGATTATTGAAACTAGGCTAGGCTTCTCTCTAGTCCGAAATTGGACTGAAGTGTGCTATTGGGTCCTATTTTGATAATCTGAACTATTTAATGTGTAGACCTCGTCGAGTATTTTATTCCTGTAAAAATCACGTCGGTCAGATATCGATAGCTAATTGATTAGATCAGATTTCTATCGGCGGTAAATATAATTTTCAAAATAAATTGTTGACAAAAATCTGATCCAATCAAGTAACTATCAATATTCGATCAATGTGATTTTTTTCAGGGATAAAGTAATCGACGAGATCTACATATTGAATGGTTCGGATTATCGAAACAAGACCCGTGGTTGGCCTCATGGACCCAACAACACCGTCCAGTTCACAAACTGGACTAGAGATGAGCCTGGCCCATTGAAATTTGCTATTTTTTTTTAAGCCTACGCATGTGTGGCAAGGTGGTGAGTGGAGTTCATCCCTCCCATCCCTTCTATATAAAGTATATTATTGATTAGTGATACCTGTGGACGCGCCTGAGGGCCTTGCTTACCACAATTCGGACTCAAAGTGTCACGGTTCTGAATCTAATCCCGCAAAGTGCAATGCGAGACCGATAAATCACCAAATAGTCCAAATCCGACAAATCGTTTTGGAAAATTGATTTTTAAGAAAGAAGTGCCAAACATGGACTGCTTTGCCAGATACAGAGTCGCCACCTAAATATTTTATTTTGGGGAATTTAGAAAACCCTGACTCGTGCCTAAGGCCATGTGTTCGTCATTACAAAAGTTGCCTCGGCTCGGGAACTTGGGTACGATTGGGGAAGGTCATCTATGAGCATCCCCGCTCGCCCGATCCGAAGATCGGCCTGTACTAAGCATGATATCGAGTTTTTGAAAACACATGCGTTCTTATTCCGGTTAGTTAGCTAGAGTTACTAGGTGATGTGCGCAACACACAAGTATAGACTAGATCACCTAATTTAGAACAAAGCATCGCATATCCGTTTGTTTGAAAAGGGTTTGAAGTTTGCTACTCGCAAGTAGGCTAAAACACGGATTTCGCAGAATTATTCCAATTCAAGCAATCCAACCTTCACCCACAGGCATTCAGGCAGTCATATCACATAAGCAATTAGCCTCATGGCAAGCATGCTGTCATGTTAACACTTACACACATGCAAGATGCTAAGGCATAAACACTCACAGTGTACTCCGAGCCAAAACAAGAAACTAGTTAGAAATCATGCATGATCCTAGTTCATGTTAAGATGGCTAATGCAACACATGCAAAATGCAACTAGAATAGGCTCGGCTAATCTAAGAATGGCATGTGAAATGCGACAACTCGATACACGTATTCAAGTTGGAATTGAAATACTATGCAGTTTGTATGATGCGCCGAGCCCGGTACCTGCAATACGAATGAATGTATGCAAACATGCTAACATAAGTATGCTAATTGAAATATGACCTAAAACGAACCATTGAAAGCAGGTAAGTAAAAGGGAGAAAGAAGTGGAGGTTGGAAGACATGCATCACACACACGCACGCTTATTACACAATTGCGCCTCTCTCGACGGAGGGACGGAAAGAATAATACAAATTAACTAACTAACAAGCTAATTAATTATTACACAACACTTAACTAATTAAACAAATTAACTAAGCTATTAACGTAGTAAAACAGCCTCGGGAAGAGGGATGCATGCGTGCTCGGACGGCTTTGCTCGGAAATCCATCACCATGCTCATGCTGCCTCTGTTTACACTGCTCTGCACCTCTGAAAACTTCACAAGTCTCAAGGATGCTGAGCACTGTGGGGTGTCACCGGCCAGAATTCAAGGCCACCGGCCAAGGGGCACTGGTCATCGACCCCTTATAGGGATATCGGCCAACAATGCATAGCCGACCGGCACTGGAGATGGCCGACCGTCCATCTATTCCTGCAGAATCCTGTTTTGCTACAGCAGAGGATAGACAGAACATGGCCATGCATTTTCAAGGAAATGTTTGCACCACCACCCTCCTTATCATGTTTGAGACTCAAAGGAGTATGGTTCTCGACCCTCGGGCCATCAGTCACGCATTTCAATGCATGATGGCCAAAGGTGTCGAGTGTGCAATTTGATATCAAATGAAATGCACACAAGCACACAATAGATCCTAACCTCTATCATGATTGATCAAGAGGCAAGGGATGCAAATATGCAAGCAAAACTAATGCAACATGATCATGTCAAGGTAACAAGCACGCCAAATGCAATGCAACCTAGGCAAGCATGCAAGATACAACATGGACGTTCAAGCATGCAAGGCGAACATGTGACAACATGTGAGGATAGGCAGGCACGTAGCAACATGTGAGGCAAACATGTAACAACGTGTTAGGCAACTTAACAAGAGAGGCATACCAAATGCAATACCACTTAAACATGCAACAACATGTTAATAGGCCAAGTATGCAACAACATGCAAGGCAAGCATGCAACAACATGCGGGAATGGTCCTAAGCCAATATGGACAGCTCTCGAATAGGTCCAAATCAGCGGCCAAAGTCAAGAATTTGAGGCATGAAAATGCAAAACAATCATGCACATGTGAGTGGTCCAACACTTAGGCAACCATGCACAATCCTCAAGCATGAGCAAGATGTGATAAATATGAGAATATGACAATGCATTAAGCTCTGAAAATATGTGAGGAATGATGCCAAATCAACCGAATAAAGCAAGCAAGCAAAGCATGCAAGAAGGTTCAAGGCTTAAGGCTAACCAAAGGGCTCAAACCATGGCCATACAAGGCAAGTCCCAAAGGGTCAAAGGGACTCAAAACAGTCCCAATGCAGGTCAAGATAAGGCCAAAAACATGCTTAGATGGCATCCCAAAGACCTAAGCATAGTGGCATACACGATGGACCATTCAAGAGGCATAAAACACAAACCCTTCAAAGCATTAAAGGAGTGATAAATGCAAGTGTTTGAGCATGCTATATGGACTGAAATAACATAACAAGTGATGCCAAACCACTGAAATGGCCCAAGTAAAGCATGTCAAAGGATTCAATACTCAAAGCTTACAAACTAGATTACATGGTGGCTATACAAAGCAAGTCATGGACGACCAAGACGACAACAATAAGACCTCAAGCATGGCAAAACAAAGCTAAAAGCTTCTCAAAGTTAAGCCAAAACATGAAGCATGGTGGTCTAAACACGAGGTGCATGTTGAGGCAAATGAGGGGATTGCAAACCAAGTATATGAAGCATGTAAGAGCCAACTAAACCCACCCAAAACAGAGTCATGGCATGCTAAAAAAAACACCAAAAACCCACTGAAATGAGGTCAACATAGGCTAGAGAGACATACTCAAACATGAAGCATACAAGACTAGTTTGCAAAATTTACACTACAAGTGTATACATGGAATGACCAAGATAGGCAAAAACATTGGCATATGATAGAAAAATAACCAGAAATACTAGTTAAGACATGGCCAACATGTACTTAACGAAGGTGCTCACATGTGAGGCAAATATAACAAGTATTGAAGACAATAAGGAGAGGGGATGGCCCTCTCCTTCTTAGGACCTCAAAACACCATCCCCACCACTGAAATCCCTCTGGATTTCAGTGGTGAGAAGGCCAATACAAGGTGGTCCCGGAGCTCACAAAGAAGGGCACAAAAAGTGGCCAAACAAGGCCTAAGAGGGGGTAAACAACCCCAAACACCAAAGTGATCTTAAACAACTATTTTAAGCACTTAAAAATAGAACTTTTAACAGTTATAAGTTAAGCTTAAAAACAGATGCAAGATAGGCTAAAAGCTTGTGCAAAAATGGGGAATAAAGAGCAAGGAACTCACCCTTGTAGGAACCTCTTCAAGAACACCACTCCAGCAGGTTTCTCTGATCAAAATCAACTCAAGAACCCTAACAACAACCCTCTAGTGCCTCAGCAACCCAAGGGTGGTGTAATACTAGGTGTTTAAGTGCAAAAGTAAGACAAAAACTCACTTTTGAGGCATAAAATAGGATCAAACAAGGGAGTATAGATACAAAACTATATCTCACTCTCTAACCCTAATTTTTCTTTTTTTTTAGAACCTGGAGGAGGGAGGAGCAGTTCCCTCTATATAGAGGTTCAAATGCAAAGTTTTCTAAGCAAGCTAAGCAAGAGGCAAATCCCTCCATACATGGAGGGGGTGTAATGTGGATGCCAGCTGTCAATATCTGCCAAAAGCAGATGGAAATGGGTCGGCCGAAAAATATGGCCGATTGACCAACAAAAATGGCCGGCCGACTAACAAAAGTACCGACCGGCCAACACCCTTGGCCGATGGCAAGAAAAAGGGGGCCGGTGGCATCATGCCTTGGCCGGTGGGTTGAGGGGATGGCCAACAAGTCATCCTCTTCCCTTAGAAACAGAAATACAAGTGCCTGGTCCACAACCAAGCACAAAACAGTCAAGTTAAGAGATCTTGAGGCGAGGCACGCGGCCGAGACCTCCGAGAACTCAAAACGAAAACGAACACGAACATGGATGATCACCGAGTGTTCAAACGATGACGTCCAAGTCTTGAGGACGGTCAAAAATGGGGTGTCTACAGTTGCCCCTCTTTGACAGAACTCGAAAGTCATAACAATGACGGCAGTGAGTGTCAAAGCCCAGAGACGACCCATTTTTGACAAGGCGAAAGACTTAGACGCAACATACAAGCTAGCAAAGGTATGTGCCCGTAGGCAGGGGCAAGATGCAAGGAGCATGCATAAAGCCGAACATAGCTTATGATCATGCAAAGAGAGCTGTAACGAAGCAAATACATACAACATATGCAACAGTTTAAGCAGGCGGATACAAATCTAACTACATTACATGCAGAAAAGATGTCAAAGAATTATTTAATTCTCGCTACGTCTCACGCAGAGAATACAATACCTGTGCGGTTCGTCTGGTCGCGCTAGCTTCAAATGAACCGTACATACAATGTCGTGCCTGTCCGGTTCGTCTGGTCGTTCCAGCTTCAAATGAACTGTACATACAATATCGTGCCTGAAAAAGAAAGAGAACTTAACAGGTACAATTTTGTTAGAAACATGCATAGCAATGCAAGTGAAAAGTGCGTGACAACGCAGGTGAAATGTGCATAACAATGCAAGTAACGTGCAAGACAGCGCAGGTGGGAGGATGCAAGACCATGCGACCCAAGGATGACGTATGACAATGCGGAAAGGATGCAAAACAATGCAAGGAGGGCATGCGCGACAACGCAAGCCGAGTAAGACGCATAACAATGCGATTTGAAACAAGCATAACAATGCTAGGAAGGCACAAACACATATAAGTAAAATACACATGACAATGTGTACAATGTGTAAGGTAAGGATAAGTATACACATGTAAGTAAAGCACGCGCGGAAACGCATGCAATGTATAAAGCAACGAATAAAATGTACACATGTAAGTAAAGCACACGCGACAACATGTACAATGTGTAACAAGGAATAGACACATGTAAGTAAAGCATGCGGTAACACATGCAATGTGTATAGAAAGGTATGAACACATGTAAGTAAAGCATGCGCGGAAACACATGCAATGTGTATAGCAGGAATGAACACATGTAAGTAAAGCATGCGCAGAAACGCATGCAATGTGTAACCTCCTGAAAAATGCATGAACACATGTAAGTAAAGCATGTGCGGAAACGCATGCAATGTGTAAAGCAAAGAATAAAATATACACATGTAAGTAAAGCAAACGTGGAACGTCTGCAATGTGTATAGCAAGAATGAATACATGCAAGTAAAGCATGCGCGAAAATGCATGCAATGTGTAACCTCCTGAAAAATGCATGAACACGTGTAAGTAAAGCATGCGCGGAAACGCATGCAATGTGTAAAGAAAAGAATAAAATACACACATGTAAGTAAAGCACACGCGGAAACGTATGCAATGTGTATAGCAAGAATGAACACATGTAAGTAAAGCAGGCGCGGAAACGCATGCAATGTGTAACCTCCTGAAAAATGCATGAACACATGTAAGTAAAGCATGCGTAGAAACGCATGCAATGTGTAAAGCAAAGAATAAAATATACACATGTAAGTAAAGCACAAGCGGAAACGATGCAATGTGTATAGCAGGAATGAACACATGTAAGTAAAGCATATGCGGAAACGCATGCAATGTGTAACCTCTTGAAAAATGCATGAACACATGTAAGTAAAGCATGCGCGGAAACGCATGCAATGTGTAAAGCAAAGAATAAAATATACACATGTAAGTCAAGCAAACGTGGAAACGTCTGCAATGTGTATAGCAAGAATGAATACATGTAAGTAAAGTATGCGCGAAAACGCATGCAATGTGTAACCTCCTGAAAAATGCATGAACACATGTAAGTAAAGCATGCGCGGAAACGCATGCAATGTGTAAAGAAAAGAATAAAATATACACATGTAAGTAAAGCACACGCGGAAACGTATGCAATGTGTATAGCAGGAATGAACACATGTAAGTAAAGCATGCGCGGAAACGCATGCAATGTGTAACCTCCTGAAAAATGCATGAACACATGTAAGTAAAGCATGCGCAGAAATGCATGCAATGTGTAAAGCAAAGAATAAAATATACACATGTAAGTAAAGCACAAGCGGAAACGCATGCAATGTTTATAGCAGGAATAAACACATGTAAGTAAAGCATATGCGAAAACGCATGCAATGTGTAACCTCTTGAAAAATGCATGAACACATGTAAGTAAAGCATGCGCGGAAACGCATCCAATGTGTAAAGCAAAGAATAAAATATACACATGTAAGTAAAGCACACGCGGAAACGTATGCAATGTGTGTAGCAGGAATGAATACATGTAAGTAAAGGATGCGCGGAAACACATGCAATGTGTAACCTCCTGAAAAATGCATGAACACATGTAAGTAAAGCATGCACGGAAACGTATGCAATGTGTAAAGCAAAGAATAAAATATACATGTAAGTAAAGCACACGCGGAAACGTATGCAATGTGTATAGTAGGAATGAACACATGTAAGTAAAGCATGCGCGGAAACACATACAATGTGTAACCTCCTGAAAAATGCATGAACACATGTAAGTAAAGCATGCGCGGAAACGCTTGCAATGTGTAAAGCAAAGAATAAAATATACACATGTAAGTAAAGCACACGCGGAAACATATGCAATGTGTATAGCAGGAATGAACACATGTAAGTAAAGCATGCGCGGAAATGCATGCAATGTGTAACCTCCTGAAAAAAACATGAACACATGTAAGTAAAGCATGCGCGGAAACACATGCAATGTGTAAAGCAAAGAATAAAATATACACATGTAAGTAAAGCACACGCGGAAACATATGCAATGTGTGTAGCAGGAATGAATACATGTAAGTAAAGCATGCGCGGAAACGCATGCAATGTGTAACCTCCTGAAAAATGCATGAACACATGTAAGTAAAGCATGCGCGGAAACGCATGCAATGTGTAAAGCAAAGAATGAAAGTGAGGCGTGCACGACAATGCGAGGTAGGAAAATGCATGATAATGCATATACTGAAATGCCTAACAATGCAAAATAAGGAAATGCTTGACAATGCATGTACTGAAATGCATGACAATGCATGTATTGAAATGCATGACAATGCATGATAAGGAAATGCATGACAATGCATGTATTAAAATACATGATAATGCAAAATAAGGAAATGCATGATAATGCATGACAATGCAAAATAAGGAAATGCATGATAATGCATGTACTAAAATGCATGACAATGCTGAATAAGGAAATGCATGATAATGCATATACTAAAATGCATGACAATGCTAAGTAAGGAAATGCATGACGATGCATAATTAAGGAAATGCATGATAATGCATGTGCTGAAATGCATGACAATGCATGTGATAAGAAAATGCATGTCAATGCAAATGAGGTGTGCATGACGATGCGCGACATGGAGGTGCATGACAATGCAAGAGCGAAATAACGTATAACAATGCGCGCTCATTATAAACACGACAAAACGTTGTAAAACAATTTCTGAATCTCACAAGAGACAAAAAAGGATATAAAAAAAA
Organism: Camellia japonica; assembly: GCA_030407325.1. NCBI lineage: Eukaryota > Viridiplantae > Streptophyta > Magnoliopsida > Ericales > Theaceae > Camellia > Camellia japonica. The sequence goes on from JAPPVO010000093.1 coordinate 33,618, forward strand.
AAGGATACACCTCGTACGTATCAAATGCCGTACATAGAAGACACGGCTCGAGGTTAACACAGAGGCCGGCTAAGCTTTGAAAATGCACTTTCTTGCACTGTCTTGAGTAAAGAAGGTCCCAAACCACATAAATGACCCAAACAAGGGCGTGGGAGGTGCACCGGCCACCAGGAAAGGCCACCGGCCATAAAATAATGACATTGGCCAAATATTTAGCCGGTCGGCTAACAATTTGGCCGACCGACCAAAAATGATTGTATCGGGGCAGTTTTGTCCTTTGGCCACGGGTCTTTAAATGTAGGGCCTCAAACCCTTATTTTCTCATTCCTCCTTGGTCGAAAATCTCTCCCCTCTCTCTCTAGGTGAGTTTACTCCCTTAGATCCGCACTTTTCTCTTGTTTTTGTTGCTTTTTCGTCGTTCGATTCGTGAAACCCTTCCGGTTTCGCACACTTTGAACCGAACAAATCTCAGTTTCGGTGTACTTTTCTTGAGTTCCACCACTCGGGGTTTGTTTTCCCCAAGTCATACCTTGATCTTCATGTCTTTTCCACACTCCGACTTTTCCGCCCATTTTTCACCCTCTTGGGGTTGACCTAAGGTTGACTTTTCACATTCTTGCCCGGTTTTCACACTTTCAGCCATTTTCACACTATTCTTGAGATGGCAGATGACATTCCAGGCGGTGGGGCTCCCCCGGAGTTGGACATGGACCCTGAGGCCGAGCTCCTGCCTCTTCACATCCGGCCGTTCGATCCGGCGGCCTACAGGCCGGCGATACACGTGCTTCCTCCTGACAGCCTCCGTCACTTCAGGAGCTATGAGCGACGCGTGCCACTGGAGCTTCTGCTGCGCGAGCCAGAGTCACATCTGTCCTATGGCGCTTCTGAGGTACACTCTTCCCTGTTTCATTTTCGGCAACGTAGAATACCTAACTGCAATAGTCGATTCTATTCTTTAACTGTTTGGCCCGGATACACCGATATACCACATGCTGTAGTTCACTGTGAGCACACCCACAGCCGTTATTTTTTTAAACTTAAACGCATGTATGCACACTGCATTTTTCAAAATTCTGAAGGCATTCAAGCACACGCAGCCACACTGCACTCCCCAAAATTCCAAAGGTATTCAGACACATGCACACACACTGCATTCTCTCAAATTTCGAAGGCTTTCACACATTGTATTTTTAACATTGCTTCGCAACTGTTTGTTTGTTGTTGATTTTTTTCTTTATCACAAGGAGATTCCTATGCCTTTTGAGGGTATGGGAACGTCATGGCCCGAGGATGGTATATGGAGCTGCCTGACACAGTTCGCCGGATTGTCGACTAGGCTGGCTTTGGGCCCTTCTGCATGGGGCTCTTGCGCCTCACTGCGAGCAGGCCCCTTCTTGCTGCTCTAGTAGAGAGGTGGTGGGACACCACCGACTCCTTCCACCTTTCTACCACCGGGGAGATGACGATGACTCGCTTTGACTTTTCGATGCTCACCGGCATCGGGGTAGGGGGAGATCTGATCCCTTTGATACTGATATGGAGGAGTGGGACGCCGCTCAGCTATACTTGCTTGGCACTCGGCCCCCTCTTGCCCGGCCAGGGTTTGTGAGGTATTCGTGGTTCGAGGACCACTTCCGGATCTAGGTGCCTACTACCCAGGAGGAGGAGGAGCAGTACGCCCGCGGTTTTATCATGTTTCTACTAGGGACCACACTTTTCGCCGACGGGCGAACACCGTCGCCCTCTATCTGCTGAGTGCGCTTGTGGACGTGACGCGGGTCCGCCTTTATGACTGGGGTGGCACGGCTTGGCCACTCTCTATGGTTATATGAGCTCATCGTCCCATCGCAGCGGACAGTTGCTTGGAGGCTATTGGCGAGCCTGAGAGGTACACATTCCCTTCTTACCTTTTCAATTCTGCTTTTCATTATCTGTACACCATACACACTGCGCACACACAATCTGTTTTACACTAACTGTACATTGCACACACTACACAACACACTGCACACATTGCACAATACATTGCACACTGTTCTCCGATTTCTGCTTTTAACTGTATACTGCTTTATCTGATAAGCCTGCTCGTGTCTGTTCTGTTACGTTCTATAGTTGTGGGTGTATGCCTACTTCCCTAGGCTTGGCCCAGTACCAGACGAGGAGATCCCCCCCATGGTCCCATTTTCCCATCGCTTTGACGTGAGATGTGAGCGGAGGCCGCAGGAGCCCTTCATGTTCTTCTGCCGCTACTTTGACACCATCACCGCAGCCGAGGTATGTCAAACATTTCAGTTTATTGGCTTTGCTTTGCAATGTACTTTAAATAGCAGATAACAAACTGTATTTCCTGCCATTTGCAGATCACCTGGCAGCCGTGGGCTTCGTTGCCCATCGCAGTTCGGGAGCGGTATGCCGGCGCTCAGGAGACTGCCCGATTCAGAGTCTTGTTAGAGGGCCCGGTCTGCCGTGTCTGGTATTTTGGGGAGCGCTTCTTGCGGCAGACCTTGGGCATGCCAGAGCAGCCGGTTCCAGCACCTCCTCCTACCCATGCGAGGGACACTGAGAGGTATACCTTAGCGGAGATGGCAGATTACACTATCGGCTGGAGCCATGAGCGCTTTGTAGACGAGGGCGACTATGCGGAGTACGTCCAGACCTATATCATGCGGCCTCTGACCGGTGTCGGCCGAGTTGAGAGAGAGAGACCAGCGGCGCCAGCTGCGAGAGCAGGAGCATCGCGGGCACCTCAGGCCCAAGATAGGAGTGGGCCCCGGAGAGGGCAAGGAGCTGGGTGGCCTGAGCTGCCTGCCATGATGACATGCCGAGGGCAGGGTGGGAAGACTTACCAGATCCCCATCGCTCCTCCTCCGGCTGATCACGAGCTAGTCGGATTCTATGGCTTGCCCCTGGTATGTACTACTGCACTTTGCATCTTGTACAATCATTTCATTTCACTTCTCTTGATATTCCGCAGAACACTGATGCTTCTAACACTTTTGCAAGCTTCTGCTGAGTACACTCGCCAGTCTCTGGAGTTGACCGCCTCCGTGATAGGGATGCTACAGCGAAGCCTTGATCTGCTGGTTATTTACAGTATCCCGGTAAGCCCTTTCAATCGTAATCTCGAACAGTGCGTAATCTGTTGCATCGCATTATCAACATGGCACTTGATACGCAGTCTTCACAGCATTGATACACTGTAACCCACTGATTGCTCACAGCATTGCTCACGGCATTCATACACTGCACTCAGTCACTGTATTCTGTACTGATATACTGCTCACAGCATTCATACCCTGTACTCATACACTGCATTCTGTATTCATATTCGGCCTTATGTAGCTTAACTAATATATTTATCATTTGTCCTTTTCAGGCCCCATTCCAGATATCGGCTGCAGGGGGTGATCCAGCAGGACCATCTGCGTCTGCCCGAGGAGGAGGGAGAGCATGGCGAGGGACCACAGTACCCCCCCCTCACCAAAGCGGGGCACACTCATGTTGGGAGCAGCTCACGAGCACCGATTCCAGATGATGATGAGTCTGAGATAGAGGCAGAGGCAGAGTCGTCTGAGGATGAGACTGTAGATGACTCGGGCTCAGGCTTAAATGGTGGAGCCGACGACGATGCTCCTGGACCTTTGTCCAGGAAGAGGACGAGGACAGACTCTCATGCCTGAGACCAGTTGACATTGATCTAGACTGTCGCTACTTTTCTTCTTTTTCTTGCTTTGTTCAGACATTTTGTTGCTTTGAGCACATTGTACTGCCACAGGCAGGTTTTACTTTCTCAAAACTATGTACTTTGAAAAGACGCTGGAATGAAACAAGCTTTTTGTTTGAAAAAGTGTTGCATTTGTACATTCTATGCATCGCATCATATCGCATCGCATCGTATTACATAACAATGTAATCGAATGGAAATTGAACATGCATGTATTACCAAGTCAGGTAGTGAGCCAACATAACATACAAATCAACTCACTAAGCAACAATAAGACCTTGACAAGTTTACAACTCGATAAGCAAAGAGCAACAACTCGTTAAACAAAATTGCGACAACTTGGTAATCAAATGAGCAACAACTCGATAAACAAAATTGCAACAATCTTGATAAACAAATGAGTAACAACCTGATAAACGAATGAGCAACAACTCGATAGACAGAGGAACAACTCGATAAGCAAATGAGCAACAACTCGATAAGCAAATGAGTAACAACTCGATAAGCAAATTGAAGTAACACAGGTGTGACTTCGCAGAATCAACACCAGAAGGTACTGGAAGTGGAACCAATCACAAGTTCCCAACATGTTCAACACATAGACTGCTCATTCTGAACGCAGCTCATAACACAGTACTGTGTTTATTGACACACACGGCTTATGCAGGACATGCCGATTCTGAATACACATCCCATTCTGAATACCACTCATTCCGAACTCACGGCCCATAACACAGCATGCTGTTTATTTTCAACACACGGGATGCAAAGACGGAATCTGCAGGAGTCGAAACAAACCCCGATGCTCCGAATCCTTCCTCTGTTCTTTTGCATCGCAGTCTGGAATCTATAGCTTCAGATAGGTCCTGGTTCTACTGTTCTCACGTGACTTGGGTTAAACCCTGCAGTTTTATGAAAGAACGAATCCTGTTTTGCACAAATGTGAAGAATGGCACAGCGCTCTGAGCGCAAAGCGATTTTATTTTGAAATTGAGAGGTGAGTTTTTGACCAAGTATCGAGTGTATGACTGAACACAGCGCACTACAACTCAACAAAGAAAAACAAAAGGCGAACAACCTAAACGCATTGAGAAATACTCGAGACGACTCAAAACAAGAGATGAACAAAACAACAGAAGATACAACACACAGACGCGTTACAAAGGGAAGAGACCTCCTGGTCACGAGGAGCCAGTTTCTCCGGGTATTGTTTCCCACCCTTTCTCATTTGTGGTTTTCACATCACTCTGGCACTCAATCTCTATTTTTCTGAAAAAGCCATTTTCTCACTTTTTCTCTCAATGCACACCTCTCTATTCTTTAATCTCTCATTTTTTTTTTTATCTCTCCCCTGGGTGGTTGATGGATGAACGGGAAATTGTGGGTTCAGAGCTTTCAGCCCTTGTTGTTAACCTCAGTCGTGCCCTTTCCGGTGAATATGGTGCCCTTTCCGGCAAGTATGTTGATAATGGGTAAAAAACAGAATACCTGACTTAACTGTGCCCCTAGTTCATCATTTTGACCATTTTTTTGTTTTTGCTTTCTACCAAAACAATTTTAATCAATATGAAAGTTAGATTAACATGCTTGTTTAACTTTTTGATTTGAAATCATGCAAGTTAGGCTATGAGCACTGAAAATTTTCCTTTTTGGGTCCAAGAAAATGGTCCAGTTTTGGAAAAATGGAAATTTTTTTGAGAGAATTAGTCAACCTCAGTAAAAATTCTCAAAAACTATTTTTGCAAACGGCCATCGCTCAACGAGCATGGAACCTACTCTTGAGATGCGCAACCTCAGATCCAAAATAATGGAAATCGCCCCTTATCTGAAGGACACTGCACGGCAACGAAAAGTTGCCCCTTGTTTGAATAGCACCGCAGCACACTGAACGGCAACGAAAAGTTGCCCCTTGTTTGAATAGTACCGCAGCGCACTATAACCAGTTCTCAAGGTGACGGTCATAACCGAACTCTCGGATACAGAAACGACAAAGATGATCTGAACCATTACATGGACACAACTAATTTGGAAGTGTTTATGGCTGGACTTCGGAATGAAGTTGCCTATGTATGCCAAACATGGGAATCAAGCTTTACGTAGTTCCGGTAAGGTACACTCGGGTATTTAACCTCTCCTTTTACGCTCTAACTTTTGCCAAGGCCGCCCTTCCGGGTTTTCAACCTTGCGAGCTTTGTTTTTCTTTTCTTTTCAATTCTTTTATTTCTTTTGTCCTTTTTTCATTCTTTGCGTTTTTCTCTTTCTTTTTTTTTTCATTTCTTTTTTTCACTTTTGCTTTATTTTTGTTCTTTTTTCTTTTCTTTTCATTTGCTCAACTTTTGCCTGGGTCGCCCTTCCGGGTTTTCGGCCCAGCGAGCCTCTCAAGGGTAAAAGTGTAGCTTTGTCCATGTCAAATGGTTTTAAGATCTCGAAGCCATCTGAATCTAGGAGAGTGGCTGTTGTTCGCTGATGATGTAGAAGTCCATCCGAATGGGGGCTGAATTTGCCCCTAGTGTTGTGGATAGGAACTCGGTTTCTCTTCAACAAAACTTTCTTCTTTCTTCCCTTCTGGGATTTGGCATTCTTGCCGATCTTCGTCTTTGACTCTTCAAGTGCATTATCTGACGTCTTTTGCCCCTGGTTCGAGGGGTGCTTCTGATCTGGCCATACAAGCCTCACATTGTGGTTGACTTTCGAACACTCTGAATCCAAGTTCAATGTTCGAAAGTAAGGGGGTCGAGTCTCGAGGCTGAGAGCGATCCTAAGCTGCACAATCTCAAGAACGATTCCACACAGGTCTTCGCAGGATGGCGCAAAACATTTTTTGAAATCTTTTAAGAAAGCGACAAATCGCTCGCGCTAAAGACAGTGTAGAACCAATCTGGATCAAGCCAGGATCCTTCTCAGTACTCACATTAACAAGCATGATCTCAATCATTAAGGGCTTAGCATGCCTCTCTTTCTCTCAGTTGATCAAATTTTGCAAAACACGAGGAATTCCTTCCTCTTCGTTTTCAATACATTACTTGAAAAGTTTTGAAAAACTTAGGTCAATGCAATGACTTCAAGGTGCAGAAGAACAGGTGAAATGTACTGCCGTTTCATTCTAAACTTGCTGGCACAGCAGGCTCAAAGCAGAGATAAGCACAAAAATATGAAAACCACAACTGTTTCAATTAGATCTTCTGGTGTAACTGGCTCCGTGGCAGAAACAAACCTAAAAGAAAGCAAAAAAGACAAGCACAAAACAAAATAATGAGATCCGAGGTAACACCTCCAACATCACCCAATTTCTGCACAACAGGACTGACTCGATACAATAAGACAGACCTTAATCAAAAGACTGACTCAAAACAATGAGACAAACTCGAAATAAAACTACCGAACTAACTCAACCCAAGTCAGAAAGTACAAAAATTAACATTCGCAAATGCCCAAAAATAGTGCGTGCCAAACGCCACATCTGAAATAAACCAAGCGTTGCCCGCAGGTGGACCAACCCCTATCACATACTGGAACTATCCTCAAAGTCCATGAACTCAGTGGTGACAGACTTCGCTGAGCTGGGTGGGAGGATGAGCTTGTCATCGATCAAATCTTACACTTCGTGGCGAAGACGAAAGCAATTGTCAGTGGTGTGACCAGCCTGTTGATGGTACGCACAGTACTGGGTAGCATCATGTGAGAGAGGGAGATTACTCGGGAGAGGCCGAGGCTCAAGAGGTTTGAGATGACCTTTTTTAGTGAGGATTCGAAGAGCCTTGGACAAAGGCATGTAGAGGGCATAAAAGACCCTGCGCCCTCGAGGCAGATACTTCGAAGCCTGTGGACCTTTGCTGGATGCACTAGCAAAAGGATCAGCAGGTACTGCCTTGGCTCTCTGATCTTTTCCAGGTGCAGGGTTAGGATTGGAAGAAACTGTCCTGGTACGACGGTCCCTATCCCGATTTTCTCTTTGGCTTGAACTGCTCTCGGTCTGAGCCGGGAAAATGTCATCCACAGTCTTAGCCATGACTGCGAGTACTTGCTGCTTATTCAACCCTCCGGTTTTTAGAGCCTCACAGCTTGCTGGAGTTGTTCATAGGGATCTGCGTCCGCCTTCATCTTATTCTTTCCACTAGCCTCAGCTTGGTGGATGGTTTGGGTTGCTACTTCAGTACGAAGCCCCGTTGTCGTCGACATATCGTTGTCGTCGACATATCATTGTCGGAGCTCGAGACAGCTTTAGGTTGGCTGAGTTCAATTACAATTCACCCCAGTAGCGGGGGCTCTTGCGGCATAAAGTTCCGGTATACGATGCAGTTGGTGGCGGGCCGACATTCCGTAGACTAGATCAGCCACAAATCTTTGAAGGTCGCCAATCATTCCCATCAGCTCAAAGTGGTGGGCTCACGGGTTTGAAATAACCGGGGTTCCCAAATTGGATGTGCGGCAGGTGACCTGGGCGGGTGTGGTATTTCAACGTCGGTCTCACCCTGCAAGAAGATTCCTTGGTTTATGCGGCTGCCATAACCACAATTTCCTCTAATTTTGTGCCATCATAAATCCGCTGAACTGAACGGAGGTGATGTGACCGGTGGCTAACGGATCAGATGTCTACCTTGCTTCAATGAAGGAGAACACTGGTGATTCTGAACTAGATCTCTGAAACTCCCTCCCCCCCCCCCTGAAAGAGAAAACAGGTAGCAGCTCAGCCCAATTTCACCAGAACAAACACAAGTATAGCTGAATAACTGTATTCGGCCACTGATCACTTATTCCCAAATTACTGTCCCAAAACTGAATCTGATACCTGCGGATATAACTGATTCTCAAAACACTGATGCCCGTAGGCCTAATACCCAGACTTGCAAATTGATATGTGCATTCCTGCAGAGGTCAACTCAAAAAGCACATAACAAGCAAGTAAGAGCCAAAAAAACACCCCTATGTTAGGGTAGGGTTTCCTTGTCCTATTTTGTCAGGAGCTAGGGTTTCACTACGCACACAGTGGTTTTCACACAACCTAAAATTGGGTAGCAACCTGTCCTAGTTTGGAATAGTCACTACGGATTCCGAATATGCACTAGGTCGACTGGTCGAAAAGGGTGTCCCGGTAAAAAACTGGGGTTTGTGTTTCCGTCATGGCAGAGCCCGCAATCGGTCAACCTTATGGCACACTTCTCAAAGCGAGCCTCTGGCAAACCGTTCAGGAATAGCATACTGCGAACACGGTGTCCTAGGTGCACCAATGCACATGCAATGCAAGGAAACACATAAGTGTAATTAAAACAAGATATCATGAGTTCGAGTCAAATTCTCTAAGTCCCCAGCAGAGTCGCCAGAAACTGTGGACGCGCCCCGAAGGCCTTGCTTACCACAGTTCGGACTCAAAGTGTCACGGTTCTGAATCTAATCCCGCAAAGTAAAATGCGAGACCGATAAATCACAAAGAGTCCAAATCCGGCAAATCGTTTTGCAACACTGATTTTTAAGAAAGAAGTACCAAACATGGACTGCTTTGCCAGATACAGAGTCGCCACCTAAATATTTTATTTTGGGGGAATTTAGGAAACCCTGACTCGTGCCTAAGGCCACGTGTCCGTCATCACCAAAGTTACCTCGGCTCAGGAACTTGGGTACGATTGGGGAAGGTCATCTATGAGCACCCCGCTCGCCCGATCCGAAGATCGGCCTGTACTAAGCATGATATCGAGTTTTTGAAAACACATGCGTTCTTATTCCGGTTAGTTAGCTAGAGTTACTAGGTGATGCGCGCAATACACAAGTATAGACTAGATTGCCTAATTTGGAGCAAAGCATCGCATATCCGTTTGTTTGAAAACGGTTTGAAGTAGGCTAAAACACGGATTTCGCAGATTATTCCAATTCAAGCAATCCAACCTTCACCAACAAGCATTCAGGCAGTCATTATCACATAAGCAATTAGCCTCATGGCAAGCATGCTGTCATGTTAACACTTACACACATGCAAGATGCTAAGGCATAAACACTCACAGTGTACTCCGAGCCAAAACAAGAACTAGTTAGAAATCATGCATGATCCTAGTTCATGTTAAGATGGCTAATGCAACACATGCAAAATGCAACTAGAATAGGCTCGGCTAATCTAAGAATGGCATGTGAAATGCGACAACTCGATACACGTATTCAAGTTGGAATTGAAATACTATGCAGTTTGTATGATGCGCCGAGCCCGGTACCTGCAATACGAATGAATGTATGCAAACATGCTAACATAAGTATGCTAATTGAAATATGACCTAAACGAACCATTGAAAGCAGGTAAGTAAAAGGAGAAAGAAGTGGAGGTTGGAAGACATGCATCACACACACGCACGCTTATTACACAATTGCGC